>ML781431.1:745764-854436 GCA_009831015.1 Picea engelmannii | reverse complement strand
GTATATATAGGAGACTAGGAGGTATAATTACAACTAATGGCCTAAAGCCGACATAAATAAAATAACATTACTAATCTAATATGCCCCAATTAAGGGGTAATAAATAACATTGCTAATCTAATATGCCCCAATTAAGGGGTAATTAGCCAATATTAGGGCTTAACAAAGAATGCATTAAACCTTCAACATACAATAAGCAAGAGTATCCATCAAGAAAACTAAGTAACCATACCAGAGTTTCTATGTCAAATATGAGCCCATAGAATGCAGATCTAGAACTTGCTTCGGACTTCAAGAACCTGACATCATCTCACACTCAAGTCTCCATGAATTCATTCAATTGTATGCACTCTTTCTTCCTTCAGCCCATGTGTGTATGGGTTCTTCCTCTTTGTAGCCCATGTATGTACGTGCTCTATCCCACTACTGCTCGCATACTCCTTCGAAAACTAGCGTTTATGAACTTCCAAAAATTTTGTTGTCATGATCTCAGACTTACTGAAACTTTGATGTGTCCATGAGATCCTCTAGTCAATCTCTCTCTCTCAGAATAGATCTTCAAGCTATGCTCAAAAGATGATTTTCACAAGACACCCTTGCTTCTTATTTATACTCTCCAAGTAGCTTCCTTAAATCATATTCTAGGCCACTTTGTCCACATATCCACTTTGTCTACATAGTCACATATGTCCAACTTTTCCCAATTTTTCACTTGTCCATGTATCCAATAGCCACTTGACCACTTAACCAATTTTCCTCATTTTAGGTTTAACATTCTTATAACCACTTTCCATAATTAGAAAATTCTCCATTTACTTTATTATTTAAATAATCCCCCTTGACCTTTTCACTTCACTTTATTATTTAAATAATCCTCTTTCATTTTGTCACTTCACTTTAATATTTAAATAATCCTCTTTGACATTGTCACTTTATTATTTAAATAATCCTCCTTGACTTTGTCACTTCACTTTATTTTTTTTTTGTTTGTTAATTGGTCTGAACCTTCTTGGCATCGGGATTAACCTTTGGCTTGAGAAACCATGACTCAGGGGCATCTAAGCCATCAAAATCACCCGGGGATCGCACCCAGCCTGAGCCACACCAACCCTTAACATGGTTGGATTTTTTGTCCCCGCAGGTTTTGAACCGGTGACTTTTCAACACAGAGTGGCTTAACAACACACTCCGTCACCAACTTTCCTACACCTCAGGGACTGTCACTTCACTTTATTATTTAAATAATCCTTTTTGATTTTTTCACTTCACTTTATTATTTAAATAATCCTCTTTCACTTTGTCACTTCACTTTATTATTTAAATAATCATTTTTTACTTTGTCACTTCACTTTATTATTTAAATAATCCTATTTGATTTTTCCACTTCACTTTATTATTTAAATAATCTCTTCTTTGCAAGCACTTTGACTTCTTTGAACTTTTCGGGCTCCAACTTCGTAAGGCCACAACTCTCAAACCATGAGGATTTATGTGACGTTCCACATACCACCGGAAATGGCTTGACAAGAACTATCCATCTAGGATAGTTTCACTAAAAAAATCATTGATCTTCATCTCATTATTCCACAACTAAGCATGGGTTCTCTAACCATACTACTAGGATAACTCAACCACAAACCGTCTTCCCATGAGGGCTTTCACCATAAGGGGACCACTTTGGAGTTCACCGCAAAGTGTCTTCCCATGAGGTATTTAAACATAAGGGGACCACTTTGGAGTTCATCCATTTGTACAACCATGTAAAGACAATAATGAGTCATTCTTACATTAATCCAAGTACAATTCATTGATCCATCTTCATCTATGCATATGACTATGACTCCTATTGACATCAATCCATTGACATCAAGGTAAATACATGATCCATCAATCACTACATCAATATATTATGGCAAGACATTGTTCCTTTGACATCAATCCTTTGAAATCAATCCTTTGACATCAATCCTTTGGCATCAATGACAACATGATCCAACAATTTCATAACATCACAAACAAAAATAATGTTAAAGATGATATAGGGACAAAACAAGAAGAAAGATGATCATCATGTCAGATAGATTTAGAAGAAGAATATTGTGAAGTAGGCATAATGGATCTTGAGGATGAACTAATCATGTCTTAAGTGAGCTAAGAAATCAAAGGAAGGAAAACAAGTCTCTCAAGGAAGAATTGTACAAAAATTATGAAGAAGCCCAACAGATCATCATAAATCTAAAATCTTAGTTGGACGAAGCTAAGGTAATTGATGAAAATCTTAAGGAGAAATTGAAAGAGAAATAATGTTTGGAAGCCAGAATAGTATCACAAAGAAAGGAGAAAAAGAAGAGAGAAGAAATTTTGACAAGTCATCTTAAGGAAAGATCTGAGGACTTAAACATGCATGAAGTAGGATTTAGTCAACAAGAAAAAGACTTGAAGAAGAAATCATATACTTGAAGAAACAACTTGAAGAAGCAAAGAGAATCGAAGAAGTGATGAATATCCAGATGAATAAGAAGGAAGAATATTGTGAGAAGCTCGAAGAATAAGTCATCTCATTAAGAGTTGAAGTTGACAAGCTCATCAAGAACTTGAAGTGCTATCAAGTACTAGAATCCATTATCAACTTTCGCCATCCAATAAAATAGGTCTTGGATACACTGGTGAGGCCTCATGCAAAGAACATGGAAATACTAATTCTAGCAAGAACATCGAAGAGAGAGGAAGATCCACACAACCAACAATGAAAGTTGAATAGAAGAGTTCCAGGTTTCTAGAAAGGAAGAATGAAGAGAAGGATAAGAATCATGTATACATTCTCAAAGGAAAGAACCATGGTCAACAAAAGTCAAAGAGGAATGAATACAAAATAAATGTATCTCAAAGAAGACCTTTTACCCCCAGGTAGAAAAGATGATTCAATCATTGTAAAGGAAACAAAAGAGAAGATCATCTAAGGAAAAAATTCAGAAGGAATACATCACAAAGAAGATCATTTACTTCCAGGCATGAAAGTTTATTTTCTGGTTTTTTTTTTACTTGCAATAACTTTGGACATAAATCTATAGATTACAGAGCTTATAAAAGCGATGTTCAAGAAAGAAATGTTTATGTGGATCCATACAATATTGAATGTTACAAATTACACAACTATGGACACATATATAATGATTGTAGAAGCATGATAGATACTACACTGATATCTGATACATGAAGGTTTGGAGAAGAAAAAAAGAACAAAAAGAGCAGGCCAATGAAGAACAAGTGAATAAAGAGCAGGTGAATGAAGTAATCCAATAAATCATACTCTCAATATTCAGAGTAGTGTGAAATCATGATGCATATACAAGTAAAGAGGAATATGTCACTGATGACTCTGCATTAGAGAAACTTCATCCATTTTTCTAAGCCACCTGGATTGGAGACTCCCAAAAATGTGAATGTTGAAGAAGGGGGAGTCTAAGAAGCCATTACAGATTAGAGAACTATATTTTGGGTAGTATGGAGTGTCTATTTACAAATTTTGGGAAGACATATTCAAAGCGGCTTGATGGTAGAGGTGTAAAATGTATCATGATAGATTGATTGATTAAGAAGTAGTTTTTCAGAACAAATCTCTATGCAGGTATGAATAATTCTATTGGCAGTTATGAAGAATGTCATTGACACACTTTTGAGGCAGATATTCATGATTGTATGGAATATTTAAATAATGTAATCAAGAAGGGACACATTAAGTATATATTTTTCCAGACATGTAGATCTTGATTTGTAGATTCAAAAGATATCTTGAGAAGTAGGAATATGTAGTGATCAGTGGCAACAAATTCAAAGAAGTCTTCATAAGAGTAAAGTGACAGATGGGTCAACATCGTGTGAAGCAGAGTCATGGATAGTTTCGTGACATATGGACATAAATTAATTCATGATATTTGTGGCAGGTCTAGAAGAGAATACTTGACATAAATCAGACAAGGTACATAACAGTGGATGAAATAATGAGCTCAGAAGGAATTGCAGAAAGTAATATGGACTCATTGTAAAGAATATGAGTCAAAAGAAAAGTGTATTAATAGAGATGAACCATTAGGAAGAGTTATACTATCAATATGCTATCGTTGGTTGATTATTTCATTGATTTCATCTCAGTAAAGATGACAAGCCTTGAATACTTGAAGAAAAGTAATGAAGGAATCTTAACAAGAGTGGTTTTCATACACATCACTAGATTATAGTAAAAAAGAACCACCAATGGAAAAAACACATTGAAAGAGAGGAAAGAAATAATATATAGGAATCCACACATTTTTATACAAGACATCTTACAAAATAATACAATGGGAGAGAAATAGCCAGAGGAAGTTTCCCTTAACGTCAAAGGGGAAGAGAAATAGAAAAAGCAATAGAGATATATCAGAAGCATGAAGATGGGGGGAGCACATGAAGAAAAAGATATATTGTTCAAATAAGGTATACTATTAGGGGGAGTTACTCAAATGGAAAGAGAAAGACCAGGAGAAAAGATCATAAGCATGAAAACAAGGGGAGCAACCCCAAAGAAAGTTACCATTTTCCATTGATGTCAAAGGGGGAGAGAAACATGAGGAGAGAAAGATCGGGAGAAATGTCATAGGGGGAGTATTAGTGTTTCCATAAATGCCAAAGGGGGTTATTTATGGAAATTTTATTTTCATTTATGTCAACCCTAGAAGAAGCATGTCAACCCTAGAAGAAGCCCCAAAGAGATAATCCCCTAGAAGGGGTGGATTTATTTGAAGGAATAATTGATGGGTGTATTTGGAGAAGTCTCCAAAGTGGTCCCCTTATGGCATATCTCTAAGAATGGCCCTCATGGGAAGATTCTTTGAAGAAGTATACAAGAATCCATAGATATATGGCCAAGTGGTTAAGAAGCCCATATGGTGTGGTCATGGAGCCCGAAGTTGATTGAAGACAAATACCATGAAGGAAATTGCAAATTCATGTAACACATCCATAGATTGATAGTCCTCATCATGAAATTTCCAATAGTATGTGGTATGTCATGTGGTTCCTTATGGTTGAGGAGATATTCCCTATTGAATATGGAAGCCTTGAAGTATGGTTAAGAAGCCCATAAATGGTTGTAACAAGAAGTGACAATTCGACCCCGAAATTAAGGAAAATAAGATAAACAGTTATAATAATATATTACAGGTTATCCATAAGCAAGTAAAGGTGTTACTTAGAAAAGTATAAATACATTTCAAGTAGCCTCCCATTGGTACAATAAATTTTATTGAATATGTATCTAGTGAACACTTGAACTATTAGTGAATATGAGGTAGTGAGTCTGAGGCAATGAAGAAAAGGTGAAGTCTTAGAGCCATAGAGGAGAGAAAAGGGTTAATGAGAAACCCTAATTATTTGACCCACGTGGATCAAGCTTCAAACATCCTTGAGGCACCCCCACAAGTTGACTGGTGCTCATCACACGAGGCACCAATGGTTGCATGGGTTAGTCCCATGAGGCTGAGGCATATTTGAGAAGTAATCATCCCTGGATGTTGAAGATAATAAAGTTCTGAATGTATGTGATCTGATGCACCATGATTGTTATAGAATCACAGGTATGGTTTTATATGTATTTTGAGGGTTATGTCTTGATACATGCTTCAGGTATGTTTTGGATATTTGGGCATATGATTTGAGGCACATATTGGATGTATGGTATATGTTTAGTACATGGTTTGAGGCATATTTATTGAGGAACATTGTCGACACATATCTTGGATATATTGGCATATATATTTGGAACATGGTTGAATTACATATTTATGATACTTGAACACATGACATGAGGCATGTATTAGCACATCATTTGAGGTATGTCATTGATGAGTTGAAATATGCTTGATGGATATAGTTTGTTGCACATTTTGGATGTTTTGGCACATGTTTGAGATACATATATTCGATGGTTTGGCACATGCTTAAGGCATGATTTTGACATATGGTTTGAGGAGCATCTTGGATATTGGGCACATGGTTTGATATGTACTTTGGTATATGTTTGAGGCACATATTGGTACATGGTTGATGGATGTTATGGTACATATATTAGTACATGGTTGATGGATGTTATAATACATTCTTTAGTACATGGTTAATGGATGTTATGGAACATGTTTGAGGCATAGTTGTTGGCCTATGTGTAGATGTAATACCCTAGGTTCAAGTTATCTTTTACCAACAAAACCCTTTAGACATAGGCCCTTTCAGCATCACCTATGTGCACAAATGAATTCTTACTCGAGGCATCTATTGGGATTGCAAGAACCAAGTTTCTGTAGTAGTGAAGGAATGGAAGGTGACCATTATATTCATTCTTACTTATTAGTTATGTATGCATAAGTTTCTCATTATCCTGTGTGAGTTACTTAGATATTTAAGATTCATACTACCATTATATTCTAGATTACAACATAACCCATTACTGTAAGAGTCATAGAAATTGTGCAATGATTATACATAAGGAAATTCTAATCTAATAAAAATCCAAACAGAACCCATGAACAATCAAACAAAATATAGTTAACACAAGATTTAACGTGGTTCACCCAACTCTGGGCTATGTCCACAACGAATAGATTCTTTATTATGTGTTTGGTAATTTCTTTAGGCTTGCGCACTGTGCTTACAAAGATATATCATGGTTATATTCCTCTCTCATAGCCTAGACATTATATAGTGCAATCCTCTCTCTCTCCCTACATCATCTCTTACATTTAGACATCGATCCTCACCCTTCTCATCCTATCATGTCACCCTTATTACAGACAGAAGCTCTCAGACGTTTGGAACATACTTCATAATATTGTTCGAGAATAACCACATGGAGGAACCCCCATTCTCCCAACCCATTACATATTTATACATAAATTATAGGGATTAAAACCCTACTTTGTTCATCCGAAATCCCTATTACAATGCATGACTACTCCAGTTAACTCGTTGTTCAGGATGCTTTCACTTGTTTTTTCATTTGCGCTCTAGTTGTTGTTCTTTATGATTTTGTGCATCCTTCTATATTTAGCATGTCAGGATTTCATCCTTACTTTTCATCCGCTTTCTTCACTCACTTTATTATCTACTTTATTCTTTTCTCTGCACATTATACTTTTGGGTGCACCTCAACTTTGTACTCCCTAGTTTTCCTTCTACCTTTGTGAAATTCTTATATACTTAGAATTTTTACCAAAAATGTATCCCCAAAATTCCTATCAAAGATATTTTATGGTACATGATTTAGTACATGGTTGATGGATGTTATGGCACATGTTTGAGGCATATATTGGCACATGGTTTATGGATATGGAATAGTCATGTTACATGGATTTTATGGAACACATATCTTAGCACATGATTGGTGATCTTGGTATATGATCTATGTGAGTGGATCTGGTTTTAGTTGATGATAATGTTGATGATGAGATATCAATATTAGTTACAGATACAGTAACAGTGACATTGATAGTGACAATGACAGTGGCAGTGGCAGAGACAGTAACAGGGACAATGACAGGTTAGATGATAGGTTGATTATTAGTGATAGGGACAGTGACATGTTGGATGATGATGATAGTGACAGGTTGATTATCAATGATAGGTTGATTATCAGTGACAGTGTCAGTGATAGGTTGATTCTACACTTATATTTTAGGTCGAAAGGATGGGGAAAGGAAACAGATTCATAACATATTTTTGGTTGGATCTAGAGAGTACAGGGAGTTGGAGATTCCTTCAATCTGGAGACTATAAATTAGGGGTTTGTATCCTCCTTGCAGTTGGAACTAGAGAATACATTGAGTTGGATCTTCCTTCGGGTTGGAGCTTTTAAATCAGGGGGTTGGAACCTCCTTCTAGTTGGAGATGGAGAATCTAGAGAGTTTTAGCTTCCTTAAGGTTGGAGCCTATAAAAAGGGGTTGGAGCCTCCTTCTAGTTGGTTCTTCCTATGAATGTAATATTTGATATATAATAAATCATTCAATAGTTTTCTCCCATTTTGTTTTCCATGTAAAATACTAGTGTACTGTGTATCTATGTATTATGTGATGCATTGTTTATGGCTATATTTTTATGATATATTAAATGAAATAATAAGTGCATGGAATCATTGATAAGTTAATGTTGTGATTGAAAATGGTAAAAAGTGATAAATACTTATTCACACACCCCCCTCTCAGTATTGGTGAATATTCCAATAGTCTCATATTGGGAAGAAAGATAAGAAGAGAACTAGGGATTCATTTTCTTATGAAAAAATCATATTATAGGTTCATGGTGTTGGGTATGTATTATATTCTTTTCACAACCAAACTTAGTGTCCATGTTGTATTGGGAATGTGGGGGGGGGATCATAGGGGGGTGGGAGCCCACTTGCATGAGGGTTTGGGGTTGTTTCCCTTGAAAATAAAATTTTGCCGATCTTTTCCATTTGTTTTTAACATTTTTTCGGCACATGGTTTTCTAATTCCATTTAAGGAATAATGGTTTTTGACAAATATAGGTCAATGGATTATGGTTTTGGATGCCATGGGATCCCATATTGTATTTTAAACAATGAATATGGATGATGAATAAAATATTACAGGTGTGGCTCTAAATAGGTTCGTAGTTTTCCCAGATTGGGTTTCCACAATAAAATATTTGTGCAATGTGTGTGTTTGTGCCATTTTATCTTTTCTATTTTTTATTAAGAATCTATTTGCAGTGAGTAATTGTACAAGGTTAAAATCTACACATCGAGGTATTTAGCAAGAGAAGGTCATTATTTCTATTAACCCTAGTTGCAAACAAAACTTCATCTATGTTAAATTGAGTGAAACATTGCAAGTACTTGCAAAGAATACTTAAAGAACATAGGTTGAGAGAAAAAATGTTCAAATTTTTAAACATTTGAATATTAATGTGGACAAATATTTGTTGCATTCATATTTTCATGGTTTAGATATTATAATGTGGATTTTTTTTGTGATATCCTTTGATGGAATCAGTTGGAAAATTTAATATCAATGTGCAAAATAAGTTCTTGAAGTTGTGGCACAAGAAAAGGAAAATTACATTGCAATACAATTATCCTATTAAACATTAAGTCTCCAAGGAGGCACATGTATAATTCCTTGTAAGGAAACAAATTATGTTACCAAATGAAAAATCAAATGATGACTCCATGGTTGAATAAAAAGAGGAGCCTACAAAATCACTTGAAGAAAATATAAAGGAAGGGAATAAAAAGGAAGAAGAATATGAGCAACCACATGTTGAAGCGACAAACAAAGAAGAACCGATAGATAAGGTTGTTTTATATCTCCACTTACACCACTCATAGAAACAATAGTTATCAAGGTAGGGGCATAAGTGTTAAAAAAGATTCTATGGATCAACATGGAACTATAAAGGAAACCATTATGAAGGTACATGGAGGACTAAAAGAAATGTGAGGAGATATCAGAGTGGTGTAGTGAATACATGGATCCTAGGAAGAAACTATAATCAATATCAAGGAAAGGCCATAATTGGACCCCATGTTCATATTTCACTAGTATGGATTGGTTCTCATGCATGGTACGAGTTGACTAGATTGCTCAGTAGGTCATATTATATGGATTCTTCCTATGTTTCAAAGATGAAACATTCTAATGAGGATGTAATATAATGTATCTAGGGAGGTACCCAAGTGGATAATGAATTTAATATGGCCATAATAATGGAATAGGCCTACTATTTTATTAAAAGGAAATAATATAATAATAAGGGGTGGTTGGAATAGACCCGTATGAATACTCACGAGGAAGTAAAAATACACATGGCTATCATTGTATTAGGGATGTGCTAGATTGTATTATGTTGTAGTAGGCATGTCTTGTGGAGTGATTCCTTCCATAAGAAATATTTGAAGGTGTTTCCCTACCTTAACGATTATTATATCTACATTATTGTGTTGATTTTGGTGAATGTTTGGATATTTTATGTGTTTAAGGTTTTATCTATGAATTTTTACCATTTATTCTCTCTTACGTCTACCAAGGCTTACTACGAAATACCCCATACTCTTATTCCCATAGATCTAGTGGGAATGGTACCTCTTATGGTGGGGTTATTACATCTTACCCTCAAGATCCTATAAGGTGTTCCATGATGTGTTATAGTCATTCTAACATTTCATTATATTCTCGTTGTTCCATCACTCAATTATACAATATAATCAAGTCCAATTGCACACCAACTCATGCATGGGCATACTTGTACTAGTGTGTCTTTTGCTAGAGTAGCATTGAATCCATACTATCTATTTCTTGTCCCTTCACCAATAGATTCAATTCCTTAGGGTAGAGTACCCCAACCCCCCATTAATATTTGTCAACCCACACCTCCTCTTCAATTTTGGGTGAATGTTCAACATAATTTCCCTGATTCCCCCAATCAAAATCCTAATTCCAATAAGAAAAATAGTAATAAGGAGAAGGAAAAAAAAGAGACCAACACCAAATCAAACTGAACTAAGTGAACTAGAATCGAAAACCCAATGCTAACACTAGAGGAAACTAGAATACTGCAAATCAAGTTCAAGGTAATCATTCCCAAACAAAATAGGGAAACAACCCACAACTTCAAACAATCATCCTTAATCTATTTTTTGCGTCTATGAAAATTACACAAATGATTTTCCACTTTTAATTAAATTTATTCAATTAAAGGAGGCAGTTGAAAAAGATCAAGTAGCATCTGGATAGATAAATTCCCAACCCATCCCTCCTTCATCATTACAACCAACTATGTTGCAATTTTTTTTTTATGACACAAGGATATGTATCCACACTATAATCCCCTCCTTCTATTCAACCTCCTAACTCCAACCCTTTTAGATATGGTACATTCCAAATATTGTACATGTACTTAATCGATGTTAATTTGTCTACACAATCTCATCAATATGGAATAACCCTTGAAGAATGACCTACTAAGCCAAATAATCCTCCTATAGGATAATAATGGACCTTTGCATAGTCCCCTACCAAGTGTTGATCTTTCCCCCAAGGTGCCAAAGTTTCCTTTTACATTAGAATGCCCTCAACCCTCATGCACAAGTTGTTCATAACTACAACATAGTAGATGGAATATCTCAATATCATGTAGCTATATTTTCCTTATAAGTAATCCTAACTTTCTCAATGTAATTGAAGTATTTTCTACCTACATGGGCACAATTGATGCTTCATATGATAGAGTGATAGTTTTTTATATCAATGAAGTTGAGCCTTGTATCTCCCGTTGTTATATCATCAATTTCCACCATTGAAGTATTGATGACTTTGTTGTCCTTATCCCTATCCTACTTTTAGAAACCATTTCACCATATCTCCTAAGGATTATCTAAAAACCAATATTTTGGAACTTGTACACACCCTAATAGTTATACAACACACATATATGTGGGTTTCTCAAACGAAAGTCATGTACATGTCATTAAATTCTCAAAACAAAATATCGTAATTTCAAGTTGATTTATGGGTTTGATTAGTTTCCTACCTCATTTTTCCTATATACAATTGTCTCTAACTTCTTGGAGATGATTTAAATAGATCATGAACCATCAAGATACAAGTAATGAAAAAATTAATGAGGGAATCTTAAAGCAAAGTAATGCTAGTTGAATCCTGACACACACCCGACCCCTAAGTACCTTTTTAAGGGATGGGGCATCAAAAATTCACTTTTCTCAATCACCTCAAATCCCTGTAACTAGGGTCACATTGTCTTTGATTTGATGAGGGTTTTCAAATTTGCCCAGATATGCATCTTGGATTGCAAGTTATGGATTTTCAAAGTTATTTAAGATTTCATTGACAAGAGTCTTTCATATCCACGTGGCTCCTTTTCACCTAAAACTCCACATCATCATAGTATATGAAGAATCTCCCAACCAGGAGTTGACATTTGTCTAGCTCCTATAGGACTACTAAGTTAATTAATCATTGACATAGTGAAATCCCACTCACTAAATCTCCAAGGGCACTTAGGGTTATTAATATTAGTTAAATCCTAAGTCTAAAGACTTTGATGAACTTTCTCATCATGCGGTTATGAAACCAAATCTCTTGAATGATGGAGTTCCAAAGAGGGTCCCTCTCATTAAATTTCTTATGTTTAAAACATTATGACATGGGGAAGCAGGAGTTTGGTTCGAGCCTTTGGCCCTTTTTACTTATCCATTATATTTCTCCAACTTCCTGGACTCCTAAAGGGTCCACACTTAGACATGGTTGTGCATTGAAAGATGATATAGTAACCGGTGGATCATGGCCTTCGACCACTTTAACCATAGCATCTCAGTATTCCAACTATCTTGAAGTCTTGAGGTCCTTCCACATAGCTCTGGCCTTTGTCCCTATTGGAGCATGTCTTATAACACCATAATCCTCTCGAAGTTCCAAACTCCTGAGATCCTAAGATCCCATTATCCATTAGGTCAACTAACTACATAGTAGGAGGTGACATGTGGAAAAATATGGAGATGACACATGTTCCAATCGACATGTGACATGTGTCAGGTTCCACTTGGCACATAAGGTCTGTGGAAATCATGAATTGGGATGACATGTGGCACACATAATATGGTTCCACATCACCCTAGGTGACATCACCATGCCATGTCACTCTGGGTTTATAGTCTATGGGAACATCCTACTTCTCCTACCAACAAAATTTCTCGGAGCTCCAAAGTCCCAAAATCCTTCCAACCAACATTCCAATATCCTCTATCCGATGGTAAAGATAGGCACATAGGTCCTTAGATCTACAACCTTTGTCACTTTGTGACTTTGGCGTTCAAGGGTTTTTTTGTTTAACTTCCTTTTTACTCCCAAAGTGGTTAGCATCGGACTGACCATGTCTATATCCAATTGTCAAAAGAGAGATCCCAAAGTATCCTCGAATCATCGGTCCTCTTTGCTTCATGACTTCGAAATTCAGGTTTTTTTTTTTTAATTTCCGTTTTACTCCTGAAGTCTTCAGCATTGGACTAACCACAGTCTAGATCCAACAATCAAAAGAGAGATAGTGAAGTATCCTTGAATTTATTGTCCTCTTCGCTTCGTGACTTCGACATTCGGGGGTTGTGTTGTTTAGTTTCCTTTTTACTCCTGAAGTGGTCAACACCAGACAGACCATGGACTAGATCCAATGGTCAAAAGGGACATCCCAAAGTATCCTCAAATCGATGACCCTCATCGTTTCATGAATTCAACATTCAGGGTTTTTTTTGTTTCATTTCCTTTTTACTCCCGAAGTGGTTAGTGCCAGATTGACCACATTCTAGATATAATGGTCAAAATAGAGATCCCAAAGTATCCTCGAATCGAAATCCCGTGTCACTTCGTGACTTCGACGTTCGGGGGTTTTGCTATTTAGTTTCTCTTTTTACTCCCAAATTTGTCAGCGCCGTACTGATCATGGTCTAGATCCAACAGTCAAAAGAGAGATCCTGAAGTATCCTCGAATCGACGACCCTTGTTTCTTCATGAATTCGATATTCAGGGGTTTTTCTTTTTATTTTTCTTTTTACTCCCGAAGTGGTCAGCATTGGACTTACCACGATCTATATCCAACAATGAAACCTATTCTTCCACCCATATCAACAACTATTGTGTCATCTTTTGTACTTTGCGTCTCTTCTTCGCTTCAACAAAGGATTTAAACCATGGTTTTCATAGGCCACAACCTTGGCCTTATTTTGACAAGTGTCATATTTTCTGAGCTTTCAAATACTTTGAATGAAGTGTGGGTGCACTTCTTACACTTATCCTAAAATTTAGAACTTAGAGAGTTCTTAACCTCTACACAACTTACATAGGCTCTGTGCACCCTTGCACTACCTCTCCTGAGCTTAACAAACCCTTTTTCTAGGAGACCAAAAACAACTGGAAGTATAGACATGCATACATGAAACTGTGCCTATGGTCAACAAAATCACAATTTATTTCCTTTAATTTGAGCCACTACAGGGGGATCAAGCATTTGTGTGTACAAACCATGTTCAAATTATATAGTTCCTCACTTTCTTAAATACAAAATCAAGCGAAGTAAAAATAAAAACAATATAATCATAAAAAAAGCATGCACATCCCTGGAAATTTCGCAGGATATTCAACCTTAATTTACAGTTACAGTTCAATTTCACAGGGTATGAGAATACTTATCTAGAAACCAGATAGTGAAGAAACTGCTAAAAGGGGTTCCCTTTTCCACCCAACCATATTCACAACAACTCCTGGGTGGATTTACCATTGGTCACCCCTTAGATAGATCATGATGCTCTGAGAGAGACTCTTCCTTCTGTTAAGCAACAACTATAGATGGAGGCCACTCTCCTCCTCCCATAGGAACTTGGCAGATCTATTTTATCTCCACCAAGAAAAGGGGTCTGTAATGAGTGCTTCCTCAATTACTCATCTTCTCTAGAACCTCATTTAGCATCTTGGACTGAAAATACTGCCAACAAATTCCTATACCCAAAACAAATTCATTTTTTAGTTCTCTTCAGAACCAGAGGGCTACACCTTCTCTCCTCTTCAGAAAAAAAAATGGTCACTCGACTCATCTTCCTACCTTCCCTTTTCTCTTCCCATGAATTTTACTTCTTTTCTTTCCTTCCTCAGCAAGATTTCATGGGTCAAATCCCCATTTTGTGGTTAGGTCAAGAATTTTTTAGATGAGTACTCTTCCCATATCATCATTGACTCTTGAGGAGGACTTCCCAATTACCATCCTGACTAGTAATTTATTTTTCTGGGTTAGAGGACTGTTCTGGTTCTAAATAATTGAAATCCGGTAAATTACTGGTCTGGTGGGGGTCATCTCAACGATTTTTTGTTCCCCTCACCATCTCTCTCATGCATCATGATCGACCTTGAAAAATCCCTTCAACATTTACGCAACACCTTCCATTTTATTTAGTAACAAAATATTTACATTACCTTTTATAACAAAAAGGTTCATCAATTCCAACACCCACACATATTCAATTTGCCCATAGTCTTTTAGCGGGTTATAGTTATACTTACAAGTTGGGGGAAATATGGGTATTGCAAATACTACCTCATCTACAAGCCCTTATAATTCCTATTGCTATTTTGGTCCTTAGACCTAGAAATTCTTGTTTCAAGCCGTTAATGTGCACTCCTCTAACTAAATAACAAGACTTCTTGGGTTTTATTTGAGTTTGTCTGTGCATCAGAGTCAGAGGTTTACCATATATGCAATATATTTGATGGAGGGATTTAGAGTCCATTGAAGGAACAATGTCATGATAGAGAAAGTAATGGATAGACCTAGAAAATATTGTTTTAATAATAACGATGTTCATTCCTTTTATTTTTGGTGTTCTTTATGTGTAATTTATTACTTTTGAATATATATTTATTTAGAACACTAGTTCTTGCAAATATTTATATTTTTTATCAAATTGACTAGAGTTAGTTATCCAATAACTACCTTCCTTCATATTCTCATGTTTGCAATTCTTGCAGGTTCAAGAAGGAGCAATTGAGAAGGAGTGAACACAATCCTAGATTTCCATCTACATCAAACATTGGATCTTGGGTAAGTTATTCTTTCTTTGTTCACCAATAGTTAGTTATTTTGATCAAAGTAGTTACACACTTCTCTGTTTTTATTTTCTTGGAATTTGTTGGTCTTTAAGATGTCACTAATCTATTATGGTATACCCACAACATTATGGGAATTTCCTTGTAACAGAAATGGAAACCATAATGGGGACTCTCCTTACCGGGTTAGTCTTTGGAGGTTTGTTTTCTTTTCTTTTCTTTTGAATTCTTTTTGGTACTTAGCTCAGTAGAATTTAATTTCCCAAGTCTTTTCATGTTTCATGTATCTTGTTGACTACCTATTTCATTCTCTTTTGGGAACTTTCTAGGTCATATACATGTTGTTCCTTTATAACATTCATGTATATACACATGTTTCGTATAGGATAGTCACATAAGTACGTGCTCTACCTTGGATAAAGTCATGTACATCTCTATAAGACAATTTTTTTGAAATATTTTACATTTTTTGGGTGTTCAGATTGGTTCTTGGAATAGTTTTTGGGTTATGTGACTCTAGTTTGGCTGTTGTTAAGTTCAAAAGTTAATAAGTTTGGATTTTTATAAAGATTTTTTTTTTTTTTAATTTTTTTCTTTATGTTTTCAAGCTTGTAGAAGCGATTTAAAAAGTTTTGTCTCTGATCTTTCTTGGCTATGATAGTTTTATTTATTGTCCTCACGGGTTTTAATAGGTATGAGTACCTCTCTCCACTTCTTTTTTCGTATTTTTCTTGTCTTCTTTGAAAATAAAAAACTTGATTTAGCTTTTCATTTTTTGTTTTTATTTTAAAACAAGAATAAAAAAAAAAACAAGTGTAGAAGGTGTGCTTTGTACATCTCTTTCCAGTCTTTACCTTCAAGTTTCACTAGAAAAAAAAAATTGTTCTGAAGTATGATTTCTTCCTTTAGTGCTTATTGATTTTAAAATTCTCTTTTCTTTTTTGAAAAGATTTGGTTTTTGCAAGTGGTAGTTAGAACTATCAGTGAAAAGAATAGTGTAGTTTTTCTCATTTCCAAATATTTGCATTGCATTAAGGAAATTTGCATCAATGTTGCATTACATTTGAACAAAATTTATATTTCGTGCATATCATTAAAAAATTAAATATTTTGCACTTATCTTAAATGTTTTTTACATTACTTTCATTGAAGAATAATTTATTGCACTACAATGTTATTAAAAGTGTTTTTTTTGTTTTTTCCTTTTCTGTTGAGTCTCTTAACACTACTTAGTTTCACTTCCACTACCTTTTGAGTAAACATAAACTCTTAAAATGAAAACATAACTTAAAATAAATCACACTTTTCATTTGTATGGTCAAAAAACTCGTCTAGTTGTAGGTACATGGACTAGGATTGAAGAGTTTACTCTCCAAGGCTATTAAAACAAATTAGGATTCTAAGATAGGGAGAGTTAAAACCAAAATTTTGTATAAGTATATCAGGGAGCCTCCTATAAAATAGGATATTAAAATGAGGTCACGTGAGGAGGATCTAAGGAGATAACCTCTCCAAGGCTCGACCAAGCATTGTGGAGATATCGTACACAAGGGTTTCACTAGTTCCTATACATCCTTGAGAGGAAGTTATTTCGAAGCTTTGGGATTTGTTACCCTACCCATATGTTTGATATTGACTATTGAATATACCCCATAGATGTTGAATATGAGTTGGCATCCTTATTTTATTTTCCTAGGTATCTCGGAGGTGACTGTGGGGGGTTTCCCACAATAGTTGGGGAAGATTTCATGTCACACTATTCACCACCCCTAGAAGGTTCCCCACGAAACAAGAGTATTAGAAATAGCTAGGTATGGTTAGTGGAGGTCGATGTAACTTCCTCTCACTTCTTCCTTCAATGGCTTATGCGACTTAATAAACTTGTATCATTGTCTGGAACGGCCTTTGCCTAACTTTGTTGCTATTGCAGTCTCAGGGCTTAATCCACCCAAGATGGAGTAATTAGGATTTTTTTTTCATTTTTTGTTTCCCTAGGAATTTTTATAGTGGTGTGATCTTTCTTCTTATGACCTTATGAAGTGTGTTGGGTGACACCTTGAGTCTCTGATTTAAAGTGGTTGATCAATCTCTTCATCGATCTCGGAGAATTTAGGGCCTTCCTCCTATTGAATTGAAATGTCCATCGCCTCCTTTGAGGTGTAGACTCAATCAAAATGACACTTTTGTACCAACTGGTTCTACTAAAATTGTTGATATAGATATCAAAGAGTCAAACACTTCTATGTTAGAGGTTACACGTATGTCATATCTTGAGGCCCAAAGATTCCTTAGACACTTTAACCCTCCATTGACTGGATCAGGAAATCCTATTATTTTGTGCCTTCTAACATTCAAGTCCGATAAAAATGAGAATCTACGTCTTCAATGGGTTGTTATGGAAAACACTTCAAAAGTGTTTGGGATGGGGGCCCTTGCAACCCCCAATTCAACCATAGTTGGGGGAGGAATTCTACGTTCTTTCCTTTCTAGAAAAATAACTAATGTGGTTCAAACCACAATGAATATTGTCACACACCCACTATGATATAGTAAAATTCTTGCTTTTCCTCAAGGGACAGAATCCCCGAAGTCCTACGGGGGCCTAGCACAGGCTAGTTCTTCCTTATTCTCCTCCTTGTGATCGTGGGTTATGACCATAGACCGAACAAGTATGGTGTCCTTTCGCTCTTCCTAGCTCGACACTACTAGAGTGTTGAGTCTTTCGACTCTGCAAACCCTGACACAACAAAACGTTGAACCCCGATAGGGCTAGAGAATACAAGATCCCTGTTTGGGTCTTCTCCTCATGACCACATTTCGTGACCCTCAGCAAATACTTTGGAAGCCCTTTGTGATTCGGGAAATCATGATGCATGACTCCTTCCTTTCCCATTCAAATCCCTGAAATTCATGAAGTCTCCCAAGTTTCCCTCTAAAGGAGATCAACGGCTGTACGCCTCCCCTGATTCGATGGTTCAGATTTCCTTCGGGACTTGTCTTTGCACTTCTCGCAACTTGCGACTTCGCAATTTGTAGTGTCAAACCTTGGCACCTCTCCTTCACGAAACCCCAAGAAGCAATATTTATTATCCTTCTCGCGTTCTTGTTACTCGGGACTTTGCAAGTCCAAGGGTTGAGCTCTCAGGCACTTATACTGTGAATCCCCGAGACACGATAAGTCAACAGAGCATTGACTCCTTTCTCCAGGCAACGTGTGTCCACCTGTCAACCATGTGGTCCTGCGACATGTTCTCTCATCTCGGCTCTCGGCACTTCGCTACTCGCAACTTAGAGCACCCAACCTTTGGGCTCTTACCTTGCGAACCTCCGAGTTCGCGAGATTCCTGGATCTCTGTCACCTATCCTCCTAAGATGGATGGTACTGATAGCTTCTCGTGATTTCAGGGTTTCCAATGTCAAAATGTACTCGTCCTCACGATTCACGATCCACCGAATCCCAATATGCCGATATAAGGACAGCTAGCCCTACAATGGGCGCTTTTCAATTTGTGGGGATTCCGGACTTCACAACTTCGAAGTGTATGGACTTCTTGTCCACAAGATTCCTGATTTCCTGATGGATGAATTTCCTTTCAGGACTTTTCCTACATGCTCCGATTGTCGTGATGTTTCCTCCTAATATGGACGGTCCTGATCACTTCTCATGATTTCAGAGTTTCTGCTGCCAAAATACTCTTGCAACTTGTCCCTTTGATCCTCGAAATGCTGACAGCCTCCCGATCTTGTCCACGTGTCCTTTTATGATGGATGACTCATACTGATTCTAGGATTTTCACTATGAAAATCCCTGACCTCATGTCATCGTGACTCCCAATTTCATGAATTTCGATATCCCGATGGCCACGCCTCTCGTCGGGACTTTCAACCTCCTGTTCACGAGGGCTTAACCCTCATGCATCTCTTAACAGATCCAACGACTGTCAAGTTTTTCTGGCTAAAATCTAATGGCTCAGATCTGTCCCACATCACGCATTTCCCACTACTTCATGGATGTGGAAAAATCAATGGTCCAGATGTTCTCATGGACCTTGGGGGTCTACGATCCCTATTTCCTCGCTATCCACGAAGATAGAGGAAAAGGGGCAAGGTATGTAACACCCTTGTTTCTTTCCTCAATCTAACGACCATGAATGACCATGGGTCTTCCGAGGGAATCTCGCTCGTCGGTTGATACTTATCCCTATGATGTTACTTTGGGATTTTAAGAGGGTCATTCCTCCTCCTACAGGGTTGTTAAGACTTGCACATTCAACTCATTTTTCTAGGTTCTTGGTAAACCTTTCCAAGGGGGGAATCTCTGTGAAGAGATCTATTCCGGGGCATTCCTGGAGACAGATAAGGGGAAACAAATTCCCAATAATGGACTAGAAGTCTATCTTGGTTCGACTTATGCATAATTAAATTTATTCATCAACATAAGCCATGCGTGGCTTTTTTTAGTTATAAGCATATATCTACCATTTATTATCAAAACACTGCACAGACATTCTTATACTGTAATCATTCACAATTTCACAGTTCCTGAGCATATATATATATCAGCATATGAATTTCAAGATGCAATATGTAAAACACTTATCAGAAATAACACTAGAAGGGAGTGCAACTACTGAGAGGGGTGCTCGTTTCCACCCAATCGTAGGCGTAGCGACTCCTAGTGGATTTACCACTAGCCACCCCCGAGCTGAGACCACGATGTTGTGAGACTGTGTTTCTATTTTCTAGTGACCAGGAGTGAAGGTTGCAATCCTTCATCTATGCTATCACTCACTCTGCGTGTTGCCAGAGTTCTCCCCTCACAATCGCTTCTACCCCCACACCTTATCCTCTTGTGAGGTTGTGTGTGGCGTGATTACCCTCACACTGATCAGGCCTGATGTCTCTACGGATGGGAGGTTCACCTCCCATCCCTCATTAAACCATCTACCCACCAGCCTACGAGATATTTAATTCAGGGCCAACGAGCCACTTTTGGTTCTCTAGGCCAATGGAGTCCAAATACGATATTCATTCTCAGTGGAAGTTAACGCCACCTTCCCAGGTGCCCTCGACCACCATCGTGGTCTATTTTTCTGCACATCCCCTCTTAGCAGTCCTGCAATAAATTCAAAATGTTATTCACATTCATTGACCTTTTCCTCAAGGTCCATTTACATCACATATTCATATTTATGGGTTTGCCATAGTTCTTGGCCAGTCCAGTTATATTTACAAGCTGGGGGAAACAGGGTGTTACAATTCCCTCCCCCTTAAAAGGAACATTTTCCTTGATGTTCTTATCTACTAACATGTATTGCATGTACAGAAGTAAACAAAATCGGATATGCCTATCTCATGGCATACTCCATTTCCCATGTAGCCTCATCTGGGCCAAAATGTTTCCACTGCACATTGACCTATGCAATGGTTCTGTTCTAGAGCGGGGTTTCCTTTCTGTCCATTATGCATTGGGGTTCTGGTAGAAATTCTCCCTCCAGTTCCACCTGGATCACAGACCAATCAATTATATGATTAGCATCATGTACATATTTCTTCAATAATGAAACATGGAAAACATTATGTGATTTTACTGTGGGAGAAAGTGTTAGCCGATAGGCTACAGGTCCCACTCTATCTAGAACCTTAAAGGGTCCACAATACCGGGGTGCCAACTTGGTACAAGCTCCCATTTTGAGGGAACTCCTTCTGGGCTTAATTCTGAGATATACATGGTCTCCCATTTTGAACTCTCTTGGAGTTCTCTTTTGATCAACATAACTTTTCTGTCGGTTTCGAGCGACCTTCAGATTTTGTTTTATTTGGGTCACTTGTTGCTCCATTACTCTCAGCATGTCGAGTCCAAAAGAAATCCTATTTACAGGATTGCTCCAGCTGATTGGATTATTACATGGCCTACCATAGAGGACCTCGAAGGGACTCATCTTTAAGGATGCTTGGTAGTCGTTATTGTAGGCGAATTATACCAATGGTAGGTAGTCTTTTCATTTCCTGGGTTGATGCATTACATGCATCCTTAACATATCCTCTAATATTTGATTCACTCTTTCTGTCTGTCCGTCGGTTTGAGGGTGATAGGCGGTACTAAAAAACAATTTGGTCTCTAAACCCCCCATCAGTGATTTCCAAAAATTTGAAGTAAATTTTTTGTATTTGTCAGATATTGTCTCTCTCGGCATACCATGCAGTCGGAACACCTCTTTCATGAATATTTGGGCAATATCTATCACCTTGCAAGTTGATTTGACGGGGATGAAATGAGCAGACTTGCTCAATTTATCCACCACCACCATAATAACATCATTATGTTTGGTTGAAGTTGGTAATCTAGTGATAAAATCCATGGAGATGGTTTCCCATTTCCATTTTGGGATGGGTAAAGGGTGTAATAGTCCTGCTGGGTGTCGGTGTTCTTCTTTAACCTGTTGGCATTCTATGCATTGGGCCAAATATTTGGCTATGTCCTTCTTCAATCCAGGCCAATAAAATTGTTTCCGGGTGGTAGTGATCATTTTCTAGTATCCTGGGTGACCAATGTAGGGTATTTTATGTAGTTCATCCATGATGAACCTCTTCAAGTCGTCACAATTGGGAATGTATAGTCTATCTCTGTAAGTGAATAGGTCTCCTTCGGTCATCTGATAGCATTCATATCTTGCTCTAGCGAGTTCTTGCTATAGGTACAGGGTCACATTTCAAATGAAGGGATTTGTTTCTTGTGCCCTTTTGACTCTGTCCTTGACATATTTCTCGCAAGTACTCACCGCTGCCAGGTGAATTGTTCTCATGCTTCTGCTAAGGGCATCGACCACCCTATTCTCTTTCTCTTTAATGTGTTTGATTTCAAAATCAAATTCGCTAAGAAGGGCCATCCATCTGGCTTGTCTAGCATTAAGCTTTGGTTGATCAAACAAATACCGTAATCCACAATGGTCTGTCATAAGCACAAATTTTCTTCCCAAGAAGTAATGCCTCCACATTTTTAAGGCATGCACTATGGAAGCCAGCTCTAGATCATGAGTCACATAGTTGACTTCATGTTCATTCAATTTTCAGGATTCATAGAAGATCACCTTTCCTCCCTTCATAAGGACTCCTTCGAGCCCTTCCTTACAGGAATCTGTGCACACAAGGAAGTCAACTTATGGGTCAACAATTTTCAATACAGGTGCATGGGTTAGTAGATGTTTCAAGGTTTGAAATCTTTCTTCACATTGTTGTGTCCACATGAATTTTGTCCCCTTCTTCTGGAAGGAAGTTATTGGACAACTGATCTTGGAAAATCCTTTTATAAATATCCTATAGTATCCCACCAATCCCATAAAGGATCTGATGTCTGAGACATCCTTTGGGGTGGGCCATTCCATGATAGACCCGATCTTGTCAGGATCTACTACTACCCCTTGGTCGAACAAAACATGTCCCAAATAATGTATTTGCTTCTAAAAAAAGTCACATTTGTTGAATTTAGCATAGATCTGATGCTCTCTTAGCACTTGCAACACAAGTCTAAGGTGCTCTTCATCTTCTTCTCTGTTCTTAGAGTAGATTAATATGTCATCAATGAAAACTAGTACAAATTTATCTAAAAATTTACCGAGTACATTGTTCATCAAGCACATAAAAGTGGAAAGGGCATTGGTTAACCCAAATGGCACTACTACAAACTCATAGTGATCATACCATGTCCAGAAGTCAGTTTTATGGATGTCTTCACCCTTGATTCAGACTTGATGGTATCCCGAACTCAAGTCGATCTTTGAGAAAATAGACGCGCCTCCCAACTGATTAAATAGATCATTGATCCTGAGAAAGGGGTACTTGTTCTTTATGGTTACTGTTAGCGACATTTCTTTCACAAGGATGTTTTCCTCTCCGATTTGAGACCTCTGATGTAAACACATAGAGGTGGGATTTTGAAAGCTATTCAGGTGAGATTTATTCAAATGCCACAGCCATAAATGTCAAGCGAGCCTGATCATGGACGCAAGGAACAGTGAAGGAGATCTATACTATCCACCTGAGAAGGCACGCGTGCCAGGAGATCGGGGTCATCGGGAAAGTCCCGACAAGAAAGCGCCCATCGGAGAACTTGAAGCCATCGGGATATCGGGGATCTTGGGGACAAGTAGTTCGTGCACTTCAAAAATGCAAACCACTAAACCCCAGTGGAGATGGTCAAGGGCATATGGTGGTGGTCATTTGGACTAGGGCCTAGTCAAAGGGATAGCACGGAAGGAGCCATCGAGAATCGGAGATTCACGAGTCTAGAGGACTTGTGAATCATGGCATCATGAATGCCGAAACTCCGATGGAGGGTTTGACTACAGTCACTTGGAGGCAGGTCATATGGATCAGGTTCCAGTCGGCAGGGGCTAGCTCATTGAGGTGGAGCTCATCGCAAATCGAGTATCGGAGTTTCGAGGAGAAAGCACCCCTTTCTTTTTTCATTTTGAAATCCTGAACCTCGAATTCCCGATAGCGCTTGGGACCGGGCCCATGGTTCTGATTCCTGGTCATAAGAGAGGAGGTCTGAAGTGAGGATTGCTTTCGTTTCATTTGGCCAAAGGTGTTTAATTAATTCTCAGAAGGGGGGCACTGTGCTCTGCCAACTCTAGCCCGATGAGATTTGGATCCCGGTACCTGCTCAGAATGGATAAAGGAGAAAGAGGGTGGGTGAAGCCTCACGTCACCCATTTATTGCAGAGTATGGAGGTCCCGGCTGAAATTTACTCAGGAGGGTCCCTTGTACCGGTTCTCTTCAGGAAAGCCACGCCGAGTCTCCAACTCACCAGGAGAACCTATACATGCCAGTTAAACATTCAAAGGGCTCAGATACCCCCTGGCACAAGCCATGCTGAATTAAAGGTAGCGTATGGCAGAACAATGCAGGCCAGATTTGATTGAGGCGACGCCATCCATTGAAAGTTTTGAGACGCCTCTGCTGGGCGAAAGGAAGGGAAGAGTATATGTAGGAATTTTTTCCATTTTGTAAGGATCGATGGCTGAGCAGAGCTCCCTACTATAATGTTTTAGCAGCTATTCTAGTTTTCATCTTATGCATCTGTATTTGAGATATCTTGTTTATGACAGACAATTTTTCTTGTTTCATCTAGTTTTCGTCTCATGCTTAGAGAGTTCGTGACTGAATGAGTCACACGAATTATTACAGTTCTGTTATGATAAATGATTTATCGTTGCATTATTGTATTCTCTGGTTTTTTGTATTTAAGTGCAAAAAGACCTTGCGTTTGGATGCCTTCTTCTACAATCTATTAGGAACCTGTCATTTGTAACAAACCTTCACACTCCTTCCATACAAGTCTTCCATCTGTTCACCCTTTACTACACTCACTATCTGAAGTTTATAAAGACCTCACTCACCCATGCATGCCTGGCCTAGTTTAGAGTTGGAATTATATCATTTTGAGTTGGCTTCCATTCGGTCACCCCATCTATAAACAAGTCGTGACATAAAGACTGGTGGGCGTCGGGCTCTGCTCCTGATAGCAATCCAGGAGTGACTTCTGTCACCAACATTTCTAGCGCCTTTGCCGAGGAAGAAGTTGAATATTTTCCTCGGGATTGAACGAAAACAATTAGCTGATTCTGAAGGTGCATCAGAGATCAAAACTATTGAGATTGTTGTTGTGCACCTGGCGACTCCTTTGTGACAAATTCGCTGGAGAGAACTTGCTCTATCAATTGTGGCTTTCAGAGGCAGACACACGCGGTCTCATCCACAACTGCCCCTAGCTACACTTGAAACTGATCCAGAGGTGGTTCTCAGAAAAGGAAAGGCCCCTGAAGAAGAAGCTTCTACCGCCGAAACAGGTAATCCACCCTCTCCTTCTGTAAGAACTCCATTTTCTCCCACTTAGTTTCTTGATAGACCTCCTTCGCAAGTTTCCCATTTTTTGAATTTTGGGAGTGTTCCTGCCAAGTTTTCCCCTCCTGGTCTGGGATTAATGGGAGAAATCCTTGTCACTCCCCTCTCCTCTGAAGTTGTACCTTGGTGTGGACCCACGACCACAAAAGATTTCCCCACTCCTGCACAAGGAGGAGCACCTAATAACTTCAGCTCGTTAGCCCATTCCTTGAATCACCTCTTGTTTCCCACCCCACTCAGAGATTCATTCCCAATAGCCCCTTCACGAACTCCTTCTCCTCCTAGTTCTCCTCCACCTAATATTCCTATGGCCAGAGAAAATCCCCCTATGACCGAAATAGAGGTCATCATAGCTGCTAGATATGCTCCCCTTGTGCTACCTTAGCTTCTCAATAACCTCCCAGTAGAAGGGTACCTTAAGAAACTACCCAAGTTTATAGGCAAGGGGGACATAACTGCCGAAGAGAACCTAGCAGCCTTTTGCACTTTCACGGATGATAATGTTATCATGCACACAGACGTATGGATGAGAATTTTTGTCCATAGTCTCCAAGGAGAGGCTAGAAAATGGTTCGGGGCCCTGCCTCCTGGATCTATTGATGGGATCAAAGATTTAGATAATTCCTTTTTAAGACAGTGGGGAGATAAAAAAGACTTCATGTATTACATGATAGAGTTTGGGTCGTTGAAGAGAAAGGAAGGAGAGTCTGTTTCTAACTTCTCCAAGAGATTTAATAAAATGTACAACAAAATCCCTGCTGAGATAAAACCCTCCGAAGCCTCTGCAATGATCACTTACTCCAGCGCCTTTAATCCTAATTTTTGCCTACTGTTGAGAGAGAGAAGAGCTGCTATGCTGGCCCACATGCAAGACGCAGTCGTGGAGGTAGAATCCAACATATTGGTTGTCAACCGACTCAGGAACGCTGGTGATAGAACTACCTCCAAGAACAAGCCTAAAGCTTCCTCATCCAGCTCCTCTCCCCTGCCCCATCAGACAGAAGAGACAGCTAGAACACTAAAATAACTTGTTGCCAAGGTAGAAAGGTTGGAATTAAAATGGAAGCCCATGTACAAAAATCCCCAAAGCAATGATAATAGAGGTTTCAGACGACCGACTAACGATATGCCTCAGGTTTTCCCGAGGGAACGGAGGGGAAAGGACAGAGAAGACCAAAGGGTTCAAGCCCCCCTCCAAAATAACCTGGTAGATCATGAGGAAAGAGAGGAGATAGATAAGTTTGGCCTTGAAATTCACTGTATTGAAGAAACTCCCCCTTTTCCCCATTTGACACAGTCAGCATATGAAGAATCACTGATGAGTTCTCAGATTCATGAGTTGGGGAAAGAAGAACAGCCTGGTCACACTTCTAGGAGATATAATCTCAGGTCTAGAATAAAAGAAGGAGACTTCGACAGCTTGGACCAACCCCTCATAGCAGTTAGGTCTACTAAAACTGCAGCAGCCGCAGCTAAAGAAAATAAAACTCAGAGTGCTTCGCCAACAGCCAAAGAACCTGTCACTGAGGTAAGAGAAGATCCTAAACCTACCCCCTCCTTCAATTTTGAGCATGAGATTCAGAATATTAGGATTCCTATACCTCTCTCTGAGCTAGATAAAAATGAAGACTTCAAAAGGTCCCTCTCCAAGTTTCTACAATCAGACCCCCCCCAACCCCCCTCCGACTCAATAAACCTTCAAGATGAAAATCCTGCAGTAATCCTAGGGCCCATGGTAGAAGATAGAGATGATTCATCCCCTCCCTTCTACACATACTTGAATATACACGATAAAGTGTTGCATAACTGCCTCATGGACTCAGGGGCTTCCCATAACCTTATGCCCAAAATAGTGATGGAAGAGTTGGGATTAGAAGTGACTAGGGCCTACCATGATTTATACTCTTTTGATTCAAGGAGGGTGCAATGTCTGGGAGTCATCAAGGACCTGGTGGTTTCTCTTTTTCAACTACCCATGAAGAGTGTGGTCATGGATATTGTGGTAGCCGATGTTCCCCCAAAATTCAGTATGTTGTTGTCTAGATCATGGATCAAAAAATTGGGAGGGGCACTACAGATGGATCTCACGTATGCTACCATTCCGGTCTTTGGAGGGGAACGAAGGAGATTATACAGAGAAGCCCAATTGGCCTATATTGTCAGTGATGAAGCAGACCCTACCAACCACCCTATCTTTTCACTTGACACCGACTTAGGGTCTAGCTTGCTGCAGCTTACCAATGCCCCTAAAAGCTCTTTACTAATCAGAAAACATCCCAGCCCTGATCATTCGATTTCCCCTCAAAGTTCCTCTGTGTGGAAGATGTTTTTTGATGGAGCTTCTTCTAGCGAAGGAGCTGGCGCTGGGGTGGTTTTCATATCACCTTGTCAAGAAGTCATATCCCTATCATACAAGTTGGAATTCGAAGTCACGAACAATGTGGCAGAGGATGAAGCTCTTGTTCTGGGTATGAGGGCCGCAAAGGAAATGGGAATTGAAGAAGTGACAATATTCAGAGATGCTGAGTTGATTATTCAGCAGGTAAGGAATGCCTATCGTGTCCATAATCCCTGACTCAGAAATTATTGGAATGAAGTATGGGACCTTATTGATAATTTCTTCCTGGATTTTAACATTTCTTTCATTCCGAGGGAGGAAAATGCTTTGGCCAATTCTTTAGCTGTCTCAACTAGTTTGCTCAAATTTCCTTTGCCGCCTATGGTAAAAAATGATGTTGAGATAAGGTATAGGCCCTCAGTGCCGGACAATGTCAAGCATTGGAAGGTGTTCGAGGATGATTCTGAACTCGAAAGGTTTCTCCAAGCAGTGGATGAATTTTCTGCACTGCATATTGACCAAGATCCTGATTTGGAAGGTGACCCTCATCCTGAGAGGTTTTTAAACGAAATCGCTAATCATTAGATCATTCAACTGCCCAGTAATCACATCCCAAGAGGACTTGTCCCTTTAGAGAGATTGTTCGATGGGAATGATGTTCCAGTAAAGGGCTGGGTCTCAAATGAAGATGCTGAGACAACCGAATGCAACATTGGCACACCGGAGGAGCCCAAGTTTGTCAAATTGTCAAGTATTTTGACCAAAGAACAGAAGGCCGACTACACAGAGCTACTAAGAGAGTTCGTCGAGGTGTTTGCATGGACATATGAAGATCTCAAGACGTATGACACATGTGTCATCGAGCACAAGATCCCATTGAAGGAAGGATCTAGGCCTTTCAGGAAGAAGCTAAGATAGATAAACCCCATGTTACATCCCATCATGGAGAAGGAAGTTAAAAAGTTGTTAAATGCCCAAATTATTGTCCCCTTGAGATACTCTTAATGGGTGGCCAATTTGGTCCCAGTAAGGAAGAAGAGTGGAGAAATCAGGCTCTGCGTCGATTTCAGGAATCTCAACAAGAGCTCAAAGAAAGACAACTACACCTTACCTAAGATGGAACACATACTGCAGAGGGTAATTGGCGCCTCCAGGATATCCATGATCGATGGGTTTTCTGGCTATAATTAGATATCGGTCATGCCTGAGGACAGGGAAAAGACAACCTTCACCACTCCTTGGGGCACGTTCATGTATGCCAAAATGCCATTCAGGCTCATGAATGTGGGAGCAACATTTCAGCGAGCCATGGATATAGAGTTCATAGGGGAGAAGGATCAATTTATGGTAATCTATCTGGATGATATCACAGTCTTCTCTAGGACCGACAAGGAGCACTGCTGCCACTTGAGAAAGGTCTTCATGAAGTGTCGGAGGTATGTCTTATCATTAAACCCCAAGAAATCCTTGTTTTCTATGAAGGAAGGGAAGTTATTGGGACATATAGTATCGGCAGAGGGAGTGAGAATTGATCCCAACAGGGTGGATGCAATTCAAGCCTTGTCACTTCCCAAGTCTAAAAAAGAGGTTCAGGCCTTTTTGGGAAAGATAAATTTTCTGAGGAGATTCGTCTCAAATTTTTCCGAGCTGGTGAAACACGTCACAGCCATGCTCAGGAAGGGAAATGAAGTAAAATGGACCTCTGAACCCAAGGAATATTTTTTCCAAATAAAGGTGTTGACTGAGGCACCTATGCTTATCAGCCCCGATTATTCCAAAGATTTCCTGATATTTTCTTTTGCTTCCTGTGATATAGTAGCAACAGTTTTGTTGCAGAAAAATGATCAAGGGCAAGAGAAACCTATTGCCTTCTACAACAGAGCATTAAGAGATGTATAACTCCGGTACGATATCATGGAGAAGCAGGCTTATGCCTTGGTGAAATCCCTCAAAGCTTTCAGAGTCTACGTCTTGCATTCGAAAGTGACAACATACGTTCCTTCAACTTTCATAAAAGACATTCTTGTACAGCCAGACATAGATGGGAGAAGAGGCAAATGGATAGCAAAAATTCTAGAATTTGACTTGGAAATACAACCCACCAAGATGGATAAGGGGCAAAGCCTAGCCAAGCTATTGGTTGAATCCAATTGTGAAGCCTTGGGAGTCAATTTCCTCAACACTCGCTCAGGAACTCAACAAACTGAGCTGCCCAGCCAATGCCCTCAAGATGGCTTATAACTGGTAAATTGTTCCTGGTATCATGACATTCTTTATTTTCTGCAAGAATTGAAGCCCCCCGATGGAATGGGAAAAAGCAAAGCGAGATCTTTAAAGCTCAAGGTGGTCAGGTATTGTCTCATTGAGCAAGTTTTGTACTGGAGAGATCCTTTGGGGATGCTGTTGAGATGTTTGAACCCACCGGAATCCTAGAAGGTTATGTTTGATTTCCATAAAGGCCTTTGTGGGGGGCATCATTTCTAGAAAACCACGGCTCATAAGATCCTGAGGGATGGATATTATTGGCCTACTTTATTCGCTGATGTTTGCAGGGAGATCAGAGCTTGCACCAAATGTCAAAAGTTCTCAGGAAAGCAACAACTCACCTCACTGCCATTGAAACCCATTGTAGCTTCGGCACCTTTTCAACAGTGGGGGTTGGAATTCATCAGAGAGATTCATCCTCCCTCAAGTGGTCAGCACATATGGATCCTAACTGCAACAGATTATTTCACCAAGTGGATAGAAGTTGTCCCCACCAAAAGAGCATCACACAAAGTAATTATCAACTTCCTGGAAGATATCATAGCCCGGTTTGGCTGTCCCAGTAGAATCATCACCGATAATGCTGATTATTTCAAATCTAAACCTTTAATTAAGTTTTGTGAGCAGTTCCAGATCTCTCTAGTTCACTCCACCCCCTAATATCCCCAGGGAAATGGTTTAGCGGAATCCTCTAACAAAATCCTGATAAAGATCATCAAAAGATTGTTAGAGGATAAAAAAAGATCATGGGATTCAAAGTTGAAATTCCCTCTGTGGGTCGATCATGTCACGATGAAGAAGTCTCTGGGCACTTTTCCATTTCAACTAGTCTACGGAGAAGAAACAGTTTTCCCTACTCATCTCGCCTTACCTGTGGCGAAGTTCTTTCAAGACTATGAGGGAGAACCAGATCATATGATCAGAAGAATTCATCAAATAGTGGAAGTGTAGCAGATCAGAGAACAAGTGAGGGACGCAGCTTACAATCATCAATAGAAGATCAAGCAGGCTTTTGACAGGAAGGTCAGGAAAAAGGAGTTCAATATCGGGGACTTGGTATTTAAGTGGGACACACCTAGACAGGATAAAGGCAAGCACAACAAGTTCGACACCCTATGGATCGGCCCCTTTAAAATCTCTGAGATTTTCTCCGACAACACCTATGGGTTGCAGGATCTAGAGGGTGAAGAGGTTTTCAATAGCCCAGTGAATGGGCATTTTCTAAAAAGATGTTTTATTTGAGCCTTAGGTGGCTCCTCTGTTTGTAAATATTGTCTTTTAGTTCTTGTTTAGTTTCTTTTTGTATGTTTTCGACCTAATAAGTGACTCCATAGACAAATAGCAAGGCACTGAAGCTGTGGAAGGAGCTCTTAGAGCATCACGGGGATGACTCTATCCCCCGTGGAGCCTAATGTTAGTGACATTTCTTGCACAGGGATGTTTTCCTCTCCCATTTGAGACCTCTGATGTAAACACATAGAGCTGGGATTTTGAAAGCCGTTCAGGTGAGATTTATTCAAAGGCCACAGCCATAAACGTCAAGCGATCCTGATCATGGATGCAAGGAACAACGAAGGAGATCTAGACCGTCCACCTGAGAAGGGACGCGTGGTAGGAGATTGACGTCATCGGGAAATTCCTGACAAGAAAGCGCCCATCGGAGAACTTGAATCCATCGGGATATCGGGGATCTTGGGGACGAGTAGTTCGTGCACTTCAAAAATGTGAACCGCGAAACCCCAGTGGAGATGGTCAAGGGCATATGGTGGTGGTCATTTGGACCAGGGCCTAGTCAAAGGGCTAGCACAGAAGGAGCCATCGGGAATCAGAGATTCGCGAGTCTAGAAGACTTGTGAATCATGGCATCGTGAATTCTGAAACTCTGATGGAGGGTTTGACTACAGTCACTCGGAGGCAGGTCATATGGATCAGGGTCCTGTTGGCAGGGGATAGCTCATTGAGGTGGATCTCATGGTAAATTGGGTATCGGAGTTTCGAGGAGCAAGAGCCCCTTTTTTTTTGCATTTTGAAATCCTGAACCCCGAATTCCCGATAGTGCTCAGGACCGGGTCCATGGTTCTGATGCCTGGTCATAAGAGAGGAGGTCTGAAGTGAGGGGCGCTTTCATTTCATTTGGCCAAAGGTGTCGATTTAATTCTCAGAAGGGGGGCACTGTGATCTATCGACTCTAGCCCGATGAGATTTGGATCTCGGTACCTGCTCGGAATGGATAAAGGAGAAAGACGGTGGGTGAAGCCTCACGTCACCCATTTATTGCAGAGTATGGAGGTCCTGGCTGAAATTTACTCAGGAGGGTCCCTTGTACCGGTTCTCTTCAGGAAAGCCACGCTGAGTCTCCAACTCACCAGGAGAACCTGTACACGCAAGTTAAACATTCAAAGGGCTCAGCTACCCCCTAGCATGAGCCATGTTGAATTAAAGGTAGCGTATGGCAGAACAATGCAGGCCAGATTTGATTGAGGTGACACCATCCATTGAAAGTTTTGAGATGCCTCTGCTGGGCGAAAGGAAGGGAAGAGTATATGCAGGCATTTTTTCCATTTTGTAAGGATCAATGGCTAAGCAGATCTCCCTACTGTAATGTTTTAGCAGCTATTCTAGTTTTCAGCTTATGCATCTGTATTTGAGATATCTTGTTTATGACAGACAATTTTTCTTGTTTCATCTAGTTTTCGTCTCATTCTTAGAGAGTTCGTGACTGACTGAGTCGTGTGAATTATTACAGTTTTGTTATGATAAATTATTTATCATTGCATTATTGTATTCTCTGGTTTTTTGTATTTAAGTGCAAGAAGACCTTGCGTTTGGATGCCTTCTTCTACAATATGTTAGGAACCTATCATTTGTAACAGACCTTCGCACTCCTTCCGTACAAGTCTTCCATCTGTTCACCCTTTACTGCACTCACTGTCTGAAGTTTATAAAGACCTCACTCACCCATGCATGCCTGGCCTAGTTTAGAGTTGTAATGATATCGTTTTGAGTTGGCTTCCATTTGGTCACCCCATCTTTAAACAAGCCGTGACATAAAGACTAGTGGGCATCGAGCTTTGCTCCTGATAGAAATCTAGGAGTGACTTCCATTGCCAACAGTTACTTTATTAAGTTGTCTGTAATCTATGCACAGTCTAAGGGTGTCATCCTTCTTTTTCACAAACAGGAATGGTGCTCCCCATGGGGACACGCTGGGTCGAATATAACCCTTATCCATCATTTCTTTCAATTTCAATTTGAGTTCAACTAACTCAGGTGTTCTCATCCGGTAGGGTGTCCTAGACACCGGTACCACTCCTGGTGCGAGTTCTATCGAGAAGTCAATGTCTCTTCTCAGAGGTAGACTCGATACCTCCTCCGGAAACACTTCTATGTATTCCCTCAGGATAGGGTAATCGTCAGGGCTTGTTTTAGCACCTTTGATTGTTTTTAACACCTGTATTTCATATAGGGGACATCCCTTTTGGCAATACTTTCTCATTTGTAGGGATGATATTTGTCTCACTGAGACCAGTATTCAGATCCCTTGAAGGGTTATCCTTTTTCCTTTTTTTCTCACACATTCTAAGGTTTTGTGGTAACAATCCAGTTTGGATTTATGGGTGGCTAGCCAGTCCATACCAATCAACAGGTCGTATGATCCCAAGGGTAATACATTATGGGTTGCTTGGGTGGGGAATTCACCCAGCATTAATTGGCAGGCTAGTATGACCTCTACTACCTTTCTTTTGGTGCCAGTGGCTAACTGTACCAACCATGGCTTGGTTTTCTTCTGTGGCTATAGTTTACACTTTTCAATAGCTCTAGGGGATATGTAACTCAAATTTGAACCAGGTTCAATCAAAACAGACACTAGATGGTTGAAAATCATACCTTCTATTTCCACCACTAAAGCTTGGTGGTCAGCTTGGTTATTATCCAAGGCTGCATAAATCCGTGGCACACTCCTTTCCACATCATTGATTTTGGTAGCTTCCTGAATGTTATAAATTTTATGACTGTTCTGTTGTCAGTGTGGACAGTCTCTCAGGAGATTCTCTTCTCTGCAACCCCAACATTTCAGAGGTTCTCTCTTTGGGTTATCAGTCTTCACTGGTACAGGTCCAGAAGTTTTATTCCCGTCTGATGATGAAAAGTTCTATTGGAGTACACTCCGGGATGGGTAGTTTGTTCTGGGGTTCTTCTTGTAGTTTTAAAATCCTGAGGATTTGATCCCCTTTTTCGGAAATCTCGAACCACTCTTCTGTTTCCAGTTTTCATGAGACTCTGCCCGATGTCCATATTGTTCATGACAATATGCTACTTTTCAAATAGTGTCTTCTAAGGTCTTTGGCTCATCGAATTCGATTCGGTTCTAGTATTCCTTGGGTAGCCCACTGATGAAGCATTGCGCCTTCGCCTTCTCTTCTTTGATGTAGGGAACATATCTCAATAAGTCGAGGAATTTATTGACATATTCCTCTATAGTGAGTTGCCCCAGTTTGAGTTCATAAAAAACTTTAGCCTTCTCGTCTAAATATCTTTCAGACAAATACTTCTTCTGGAAGTACTTTTCAAACTATTTCCAAGACAAGTCCTCCTCACGGACCCCTTTCATGTTCTTAAGATCTTCCCACCAGATGGAAGCCTTTCCATTCAGATTGAAAGTGGCCACTCAGGCCTTCAAATTCTCTCAAAAATCATGGACTCTGAAATATTTCTTCAGTCCAAGTAGCTAGGACTCAGCTTCCACTCCCTTCTTTATCTCTCTGTCAAAGGAGGGAGGTTTGGCCTTTCTGAATTCCTCAAATTTATGACCCTTCGAAGTCTTTCACTTCTTTTGTTTTCTTCAAGAATAGGAACTGGTCCTACTTCTGGAAGAGCCTTCTGAACCGCTAGCTTCCTTCTCAGTGGAATCGTCTGGCACTGGTCCTTTACCTCTGGGGTGGACCTTTCTTGAGGTGCTTCTCTCAGTGTGGCCACTGACACGACCATGATTCTACATCTCAAGTTCCTATTGCATTTGTTGTTGTAGGTTGGATAAGCTCTGCAGTAAAACTGCATTAATTTCGATTTGCTTTTCTTGTTCTTTCATCATCCTTTCATTGTCGGCCTTGCAACTTTGTAGTTCAACCATGAGACTCCTCACAGTCTTAGCTAGGTCTGGAGGGGTTCCTATTTCTCTTCTTTCGTCAGAATCTTCGTCTCTGTTGTGGGAGCCTTCTCCCACCTCTTCGTGAGTCACCATACTCTACGTCTGTAGATTCCCACGGTTGATCATCCACTTGAGTGAAAAGACAAACGTTGGTTATTAGTCAATAATAAATTATATTTTTATAATTTACGCATAATTTATAACTCTTTCACATGCATACACAGTCGGGTTCTCGTTTCCAGGTTTTAATCCTGGGCAAGAGAGTTAAGTTAGGGGGTTACTCCTCATAGGAGTGCTTTGAATGGAGCTTATGTGCAACTTGTTCATGAGCCCAATCAGGCCAAGTGTTGTAACCATGCTCTGATACCAATTTGTCACACACCCACTACGGTATAATAAAATTCTTTCTTTTCTTGAAGGGATAGAATCCCCGAAGTCCTACGGGGGCCTAGCGCATGCTAGTTCTTCCCTATTCTCCTCCCTGTGATTGTGGGCTATGACCATAGACTGAACAAGTATGGCATCCTTTCGCTCTTTGTGGCTCAGCACTACCAGAGTGTTGAGTCTTTCGACTCTGTAAACCCCGACACAACGGATTGTCGAACCCTGATAGGGCTAATGAATACAAGATCCCTATTTGGGTCTTCTCCTTGTGACCCTCAACAAAGACTTTGCCAGCCCTTCGCAATTTGGGAAATCGCGATGCATGACTCCTTCCTTTCCCATTCAAATCCCTGAAATTCATGAAGTATCCCAATTTTCCCTCCAAAGGAGATCAACGACTATACGCCTCCCCTGATTCGATGGTTCAGAGTTCCTTCGGGACTTCTCTTTTCACTTCTCTCAACTCTCCACTTCGCAAGTTGTAGCATCAAACCTTGTAACCTCTCCTTCACGAACCCCCAAGAAGTGATATTTATTATCCTTCTCGCGTTCTCTCTACTCGAGACTTCACAAGTCCAAGGGTTGAGCTCTCAGGCTCTTATCTCGCGAATCCCCGAGATGCGATAAGTCAATAGAGCATTGACTCCTTTCTCCAGGAAACGCATGTCCACCTGTCAACCATGCGGGCCCCACCTTGTGGTCCTGCCACATGTTCTCTCGGCTCGACTCTCAACACTTTGCTACTCGCGACTTGGAGCACCCAACCTTGGGGCTCTTACCTTGCGAACCTCTGAGTTTGCGAGATTCCTGGATCTCTGCCACCTATCCTCCTAAGATTGAAAGTACTGATAGCTTCTCGCGATTTTCGAGTTTCCAATGTCGAAATGTACTCATCCTCATGATTCGCGATCCACCGAATCCCGATATGCCAATATAAGGACAACTGGATGTACAATGGGCGCTTTTCACTTTGTCAGGATTCCAAACTTCGCAACTTCAAAGTGTATGGACTTCTTGTCCACGGGATTCCCAATTTATTGATGGATGACTTTCCTTTCTGGACTTTTACCGCATGCTCTGATTTCCACTACGTGTCCTCCTAAGATGGATGGTCCTGATCACTTCTCGTGATTTCGGAGTTTCCGCTGCCAAAATACTACTGCAACTTGTCCCTTCAATCCCCGAAATGTCGACAGGCTCCCGATCTTGTCCACATGTCCTTTTATGATGGACAGCTCATATTGATTCTCAGATTTTCACTATGAAAATCCCCGACCTCATGTCATCGTTGTTATCACTGAAATTTCGTCAGCACATGGTTACAAGAAATCAACATCGTCAAACAATAATGAAGTCATTCATGGCCATGAATTAATCTCACAACATTCAAAAAGGGCAAAAAACTATACAAAGTAGTGAAAAATTGAAGAGCGCTTTACAGAATTTGGGCGTGTGCGTACATGCGTGGAATAGGAACCTAGCATGTGCGCATACGCGCACGATGCGCGACTGTTAGCGCAAAAAGTCATGCACCTGCTAAATAACGCATTTATTGAAGTGGTCGACCTCCTAACCACTTATGGATCAGCTCCCAAGATGATTTGACCCTCAAATCTGAGCTGAATCCGAATGGTAGGCTGGTCAAAGACCTAATAATGCCCTAAATGACCTCTTTTCACACTACAAAGCAGTTACACAAAATCCCAAAGCAATGCTATAAAAAGCCATGAATGCACCTCATTTTCTCAAGGAATTTCAAGTAATGTTGTGCTGCCTATATTGTTTTAAGGACTCAATCCTTGACAAGAGCACTTTGGCACCATTTCATTGAGCAATCCACCTCTCTAATGAGTGGATTTTCAAGGATTTCTTTCATCACCATTTTCATTTTTTCTTGTTGTAAGGAGAGAAAGCTTGTGAGGGTTCAAGAGCCTTCCCTTGGAGGAAGAAGGGACTCATAGTCCCCTTTATTCTTGGTTCTTTGATTTCATCAATAGATCAACCTAAAAACATTGGTGACATGGGTCTTTTTGTGTTTGTTATCTCTATGTCCTTATGCTTATGATTTTCTTTTGTATTAGTTTAATTCTTCCTTATAGTTTTGTTTTTCTTTTTCTAACTCTTTCCTCTATAGATGTCCTGCTCAGCAATACCCAACTGGGCATGCAAGCACCTCTTATTTGCTCACCAAGGTGACGAAGAAGGTGCAACAGATTGGCGACTCCACTGGGGAAAGGTATCAAATTCCTCCCTCATTTGGGTTTATTTTGCTCTTCTTTTAGTTTGATTAACTTGTAGGTGCACAAACTGGCCTAGGCTGACCTGCCAACTATCCAATTCAGAGGAGGATTGAGAGAAATCCATTCGGATTTTCCCTTCTCAGTTGTTTGTCACAGGTGCATGGGTATTCTACCCCACAGACATGCATCGGGCATGCATGCACTTAAGTCACATCCTTTCTCTGTGCACATGCGCTTTCAGACTCATCTCTGTTCGTGCGCCTGTGCTTTGTGCGCCTCTGTCTGCACTAGAGGCTGTGCATTTAAGCAAAATTTCACATTGTAAGTTGTTGGGATGTGGGGAAGGCTATTTGACTTCTTAAAATTGATGTCAAGCATGCTCTAAACACTGCACCACACTTAGTCCCCTCATCATATAAAGGGGTTAAGCCAAACACACATAGGCACTTAAGAGGATAAAAATCAATTTCCCTTATTTGCTTTTTGCCACATGGATGGCTTGTTTTGACTTACAATCTAAGGTGAAAATCAATTTTAATCACATCTAAACTTACATTGGGACTAGAATCTGAATTACAATCGCTTAGTATGCTCTTCTCTCGTGCATTCAAGCGAGCTTGAGAATCAGAAAAATATTGTAAAACAATTTCATCTCCCTTAACAAAGTTTAAAAACTTTAGGAGAGGACAACGACTCTTCTTGGGACCCCTCTTAGTTTTCTTTTTCCAACATATCTTAATATTTTAACGGGCCCATACATGCCCACATGCTACAAAGATAGGATAGTGTTCGAAAATTGTTTCTTTCTTAGATCAAAACATTAGGAGAGTTTAAAGGTTTGTAACGGGCCCATACATGCCCACATGTACAATCTAGGATAGTTTCATGCTTTTTCTAGATTACATCACAATAGGGAGTTAAAGGATAGTAACGGACCCACATGTCCACATGCTAGCTTCCTAGGGCTTTTGAATTCCGCAAGGTTGTACCAATGGAACTTAGTTAATTAGGTAATCAAACTCTTGTAAGGACCAAGCGAAGTCCACATGCAGCAAGGTGACATCTAATTCACTAAAAATTGGCACACTTTCACTCACACACAAAAGTCACTCATCACTCACATAGCTTCTTCTTGAAATGTGGAGGTCTAAGTAAGTTTCCTCCAAAGGGATTCCAAAAATACCCCATCTTTTCTTGACAGGATTATCCACTCCCATTTTTAATCAAACGAGGTTGGTTTTCACCCACAGCCTCACAAAACAACTACATCTAAAATCTTTCTAAAAACTCACTAAGTTTTCCTCCACAGGAGGTGCCAAAAGAAATTTTTTAGTCTAGGTAGGATTTCGGGGATAGGCATCCAAATAACCCCCCATTATCTGGTTCTCACATTGTCAAAACACAGAGGTTGTCAAATAGGGAACTTCAAAATCCTCCAAGTTAAGTGTTCCAATCACCATAAGGCAGGGGGATACCCGTGAAGGGTCGAAGGCCGAGGTCTGGTTGTTCTTTGCGTCCCCCCTTGAGGCACCCACCTCTTGGACGGGATCCAACCCGTGACCCATTTCTTAGGCCAAAAATCTAAATGCCACACTTTGACCAAGGTACCTAGTGACCAACTTTAGGACATCTACCTAGGTGGAAATTGTGGGCTGCAGTTGCACCTTGATTGGATTTTGTGTGGCTATTGGGAAGTATCACCAGTTCTTTCAGGATATGCCCCCTTTACCCCTCATTATAACCAATTATTTCATCCTTCACTAGTTTCTCTTCCGGTGACTTCAGACCCCACTGTTGAATACTATTGGAAGGTCCAGTGCTATTTGAGAAGAAGGACGTTACGTCTTCTAGGACACGAGCATTTTCTTTCTTTTGATTCCCCCATGCGGACAAAAACCCTCTTACCCACATATATATGCTTCTTTCATATTTTATGTATGATGCACATCTGATTACAGTTTGATTTGGATATATATATTGTGTAAACAGTCACAAAAAAGACTCTTGTTTCTATATTGCTCTCATCACCTTTTTGCACATATTCACACAGTTAGTCTGACATCATAGGGGAACCACAGAACCCCCATCGTTCACAATGCTTGCTAAATCTCCCTCCTATCTTAGGGGGAGTATCTGGTTGTGCCCGCTCATCAACACCTCCTTCACACACTCCTGTGAGTGCTACTATCTTAGGATTAGCTTTTCTTGGTTCTACATTACTTGGGTCAACTTTCCAAGGTCATCCGTTCACTCGCTCTCCTTTACACGGAAGCGGGGGACCAACTTCCTCTCAAGGAGGGAGTACCAACCCACCTAGCCCCCCTCAAGGGTTAGGTTCACAACACACTATGGACGGAGCTAATCCTCCCCCCCCCACTGCAGATGCCATATCTGGCCTCTCTCAACATACCGGATCTCACCAAACTCACCAATGATCCTATATTGCATGATCCCAAATGGCCTACAATGCCAACAAAACTACCTTTAAACATACCAAAGTTTGAAGGAAAGGCAGGGGATGACCCTGCCAACCATGTCATGACCTTTCATCTTTGGTGTTCTTCCAATAGCATTATGGATGATTCAATCATACTGCGATTATTTCAACGCACACTCACTGGCCCATCGGCTAAATCGTATGTCAAAGAAAAATCAGGGTCCCACACAACCTTTGAGTCATTGGCCAAAGCATTCTTGAACTTCTTCCAATTACCCATCCGTCACGACAATGGTCTAGAACTACTGTCTAACTTCAAACAAACCTCAGCCACACACATCGCTGACCACATTCACGAGTGGCGTAGGCAACATAGTTTGTGAAAAGTGGAAACCACTAAGTAACAATGCCTCGACTGGTTTCTTAGATCACTTGTCTCTCTCCTTGGAAAGGATGTAGCTTCCACCTTCCCTCAATCTGAAGAAGAAGCCATCAGTAAGGCCCAACAATATGACATCATCTATGCACAGTCAGGTTACTTATACACGGTACTTCCCGATCTTCCAAAACCTGTACCATTTGGCCAAGACAAACCTGGGATGTCTCACTCAGCAGACAGACTAATAGGTGCCACCAAACACCATGGTCCACAAACCCAACCACCATTGATGTATGGAACACCTCAATACCCACCAGAATATGGGGGCACTCCTTATTACCCCCCACCTCCTTATCAACAACCATACCTAGTTGCTATACCTCCACCCATCAGTGGACCACCACCGACACCTCCCATACATCCACCACTTTCCACAAATAGTGGTACTCCCTCCACATAAGCTTATAGTACTAGAGAAATAACTACGCCTTTCTATGTACCTTATGGATTAGTACCACCACAAAATCCATACTTCCCATTTCCGGGTCCTCCACAACCCATGGCTCCCTCACATCCACATGCGGGGGTAAATTTTTTTCAACCTTCCACTGCTCAACAATACCAAAATTTTGAACAGTTGAACATAGCCAACCCAACTCACCCTTCGAACAATGCCAAGAAGAAAGGATGGAACAGGAATAACAACAACCCAGGACAAGGAAGGAATCAACCCCCACAACACCAACCCACTGGGGGCAACCAGAACCAAGGGAACCAAAACCCCCAAGGGGGCAATAATAACAAACGCCAAGGGAGAAATAATGTTAAAACCATATTCCCTTGTGACCTTTGTGGAGAGTTCGGTCATTACACTCACCATTTCCCCCAGATCGCTGATTTCAAATGGTTGAAAGACTATGGTAATCTTCCCCATTCTCCTGCACAAACTGCCCCTCAGTAGGCACCACAACAATACGTGAAACAACCCCCTCCCACCGTGATGCAAAATCCTATGCCACATCAAGGTGTGATAAACACCCAACATGATACACGACATCCCCCACCTCAAGGGGGACAATAACCCAACCCTAACAACCCAACAGAACGTATAATTCTCCTCACCAATGAGGAAGAAATCCTTCTGCAAACGCGTAATCGTCAGTATCATACACCCATTGAGTCTCCTTCCATCCCTCCAGAGATAACCTCTACACAAACGGGGCCCCCATTGGTGATCCCTCGCCTTTCTGCCGAACCACCACTTCACATCCCTCGTATCCCATTGCGTTGGAATGTCCACAACCCACAGGCTAGGGCAGCTCATAACTATAGTTTGGTAGATGACTTAGCACAATCCCCGGCTGCCATGTCAGTCTTGGAAGTCCTCTAGACTTGTCCTACTCAGCGGAAATCACTACTTTTTTCCTTGGAGGAAGTCGTCCCAGCAGATAATCGACTCATCACCTTTGATCTTGACAGAGGCGAACCTCGTCTTCCCGCCTTGATCGCCTTTCAAATACCAGTAAAAATACGAAACATCACAGTTCATCAATGTATCATCGATGAAGGGGCATCTACATGCATTATGTCCAAGACAGTATGGCAGAAACTTGGTTCCCTAGAACTCATACCCTCTGCCATCACATTACGAGCTTATGACAGATGACCATCCTCTCCTGAAGGGCTCTTCCAAAATGTCCCCGTTGAACTCGGGAGCAAGACTATCCTCATTGACATAGAAGTTATCGATGCTCCGCTCGATTACAATATCCTGTTCAGTCATAGCTACATGTACGCTATGAAGGCAGTGGCATATTTCTTCTTTCAGACAATGATGTTCCCCCACAATGGGAAGATCGTTACCATTGACCAAGTCTCACATTATGAGCCTAACCCATCTGCCAATCTCGATAACATTCTTACCCTCATTCACACAAACCAAGAGACATATCCACTCATCGAGATGGGTCTTGGGATTTTTAAAGATCCATCCTTGTTAGGGACGTACCATGGAGCACCACCACTCCTTCATCCTGCTAATCAAGTATGCGTCATCTAATCTAAGGGAACTCACACAGAGGATGTTTTTCCTCCTCAGGAGGCTTCGGTCATTCCTGACATCCCAACAGTCACAGAAACACTCTCGCTCAAGACTCCTATGCACTCGTCGACCCCAATAGTCCACGAATCCATGTCCCCCCAGGGGCATAGTCCCGTTTGGGAGACAGTTCCCCCACCCCTCACCCAAATTCCCTTCTTTTACCCTCCACCAGGTATAGAAGCTTTTCAGGTAGCCGCAACACTCACACTACCCAATATGGTGTTATAAATCCCAATGTGGTATTTACACCCACCTGAGATGGTCCCTCGACCATCCCTTCCCCCACAGGAAGACCTCCCCATGACCATACCCATCCTTACCCCCACCACCACCCCACTCACTAACCTCCTTACTATAGCTGGGGGCAGGAGAAAGAAGAAATATCCCATCGCTCCACTTCCTCCACGCATCCCACCACCTTGCACATTATGTGAGAAAGAGGGCCACCAAACAAACAATTGTCCATCACTACCTAAATTACAGAATTTGATCCCCCTCAATCAAACTCCCACAACACGTGCCACTACTGCTAGTCCCACCACTACCCCCCCCTCCAGTAGTAAAGGGCTGAGGACCAAATATTCTTGTGCTATTTGATCAGAGTATGGCCATTATACCCATCACTACCCAGCACTGTGACACTTTCGGCAGACATTAGCCGCTGTACGCCAGAACTTCCAGAACAATCCACGTCCTGCTACGTCCTCTTCAACAAATATTACTGACATTCGTTATGTCACCACTTCAGTCAATGAATGTATGAGATTCCCTTGCTCCCTCTGTGATTCATTAGCTCATTTTACATACCAGTGTCCTATGATCCTTGAATATAGGAAATGTCAATTGGCTCTACTTCACCAACCCGCAGAGGAGATAATTGACATTACCTTGTCACTAGAGGATCTTCATGTCATTTCTCCTGAACCCGAGGCACTCCCAATGCCTCCTTGGTTCTTAGATGATGTATTTGAGGATTTACCCCATAACCCACCCAACTCTCCTGCTCATTCCCCTATGGACACTCTCCACCCAACCACCACAGGTACCCCTCAATACTTCAATATATGGTTCATGTCGAGTGAACCCTCACCCTCTCCTAGCATTTCTCCCCCTGCTTCTCCATTAGGGGGAAACCACACCATCACCGAGGTCACTCCTCACGACCCCTTGTATTCCCGGCATTTCCAATGCGACAAGGAAATACTGGAAGAACTAAACTTCCCAAACTCACCCTGGGATGCGCTACATAACCATGCACTCTTCTCTCCACAGGATGCCCCCATGCCTCCTAACCAAAACCCCATTTACGCGGTCGAAACCAAAGATTTTATTCCATCAGGGCCTATCGATTGGTTCAAAAATCCCATTCCTGCCCCTGATGCTTTTGAAGAAGGTAATATGGCCAACATTTCCCCCACCATCAAAATTGACATTTCCATTAAACATGGCATCGTCGAAGAAATCACCATTGGAGCTACTTGCACTCCTCAGGAAATCTTCGCTTATAAAGCCCTCTTCTAGGAATATAGGGATATCTTCTCCTGGTCATACATGAAAATGCCTGACCTCGATCCCCCTATTGTCAAACATCACATCGACACCTAGCCTGACATCACACCAGTTCGCCAGAAACAACGACCGCTACACCCATCCAAAGCTGTAGCTATTAAAGCCAAAATTGAAAAATTACGCACTACCGGGTTTATTTATCCCATCGCTTATACTTCATGGGTTTCAAACCCTATACCCATCAACAAAAAATAGGGCACTATCCGCGTTTGCATAGAATTTCGTGATCTCAATAACGTATGTCCCAAAGACAACTTTCCAACGCCTTTCATCGATCAAATTATCGACGACTGCACCGACCACGAGGCTCTCTCCTTTATGGACGGATTCTCTGGCTATAACCAAATTCAAATCCATCCAGCCAATTAGTATAAAACTGCATTCACTACCCCATGGGGTACCTTTGCATATCGGGTCATGCCTTTCAATTTAAAAAATGTTGGCGCAACTTTCCAGCGGGCGATGACATACATCTTCCATGATATGGCTAACATCATCCTCACCTACTTGGACAACCTCACAACTCGATCCAAGAAACGCACCCATCATCTCGATGATTTAAGCATCATCTTTCAACGGTGTCATCAGTACAACATCCTATTTAATCCTCTCAAGTGTGTGTTCTGCGTCACCATAGGGCGCCTCCTCGGTTTTATTGTTTCCCAAAGCGGTATTACTGTGGACCCCCTCAAAGTCCAAGCTATCACCAAAATTCCACCTCCTCGAAATTTACGACAACTTCAGAGTCTATAGGGCAAAGCTAACTTTCTTAGACACTTTGTTCCCGATTACGCCATACGCGCACACAGTTTCCTCCGCTTACTACGTCACGACATCCCTTTTCACTGGGATGACTATGCCCAACAGTCATTTGACAATCTTAAAGCAGTGCTTTCAAATGCACCTTTAATTAGTGCACCTGACTACAATCGCGACTACATCCTCTACGTATCAGCATCAGCTGTATCAGTAGCTGGCGTCCTCATCCAGCTCAGAGATGACATTCATGAACACATCATTTACTACGTTAGTAAGAACCTCTCAGGAACACCCTTGAAGTATAAACACGAAGAGAAACTTTCTCTTGCAGTTGTCCTCGTAGTCCATAAACTGCACCATTACATTCTGCTTCGCACCACAAAGGTCGTCGCAGATTCCAACCCTATGCAATACTTGCTCAGCTGTCGACAAGTTAATGGAAAATTCGCTCGATGGATCATTATCCTTCAGGAGTACGAGCTCGATTTCTCAACACCTAAGAGTAAGAAGGCCCTCGTTCTCACCAAACTTGTCACGACCCTCCCCTCTGACACCACCAGTGCCCCCGTCAACACCGACTTTCCTAACGACCATCTCTTTTACATCACTTCAGATGATCCTTGGTACGGCGACCTTCTCATCTACCTATGAACTCAAAAGTTTGGTAACCATCTATCACGAGATGATCATCGGTGTATTCGCCATCAGGTCCCCCGCTATCTCTTCATCGGAGAAATCCTATACTGGTGGGGCGCCGACACCATCCTTCATCGATGCATGAGTATTGATGAGGCCGACAGAGTCTTAAATGACTGCCACAACGGTGCATGTGGGGGCCATCTTTCAGGTATATCCACTGCTCAAAAGATTATCCGAGCGAGTTACTTTTGGCCTACCTTGTTTCATGATTGCATTCATGCCGTGAAACGATGTGAGCAATGTCAGCTCTATGCCAACAAAGCCTGAGCTCCCCCCGCTCTTCTTCACCCTGTCATTACTGTCGGACCTTTTTTTAAATGGGGCATCGACTTTATGACTTGTAATCCACCCTCCAGCAATGGTCACAAATACATTGTTGTCGCCATCCATTACTTCACCAAATGGGCCGAAGCTATGCCCACTTTCAACAACACCGCTGATACTGTAGTGCGCCTTTTATTTAACCATGTCATATCCCATTTTGGAGTACCACTCCAACTTGTTTCCAACCATGGGAAACACTTCGAGAATGAGATCTTCATTGAACTCTCATATCGGTTAGGCTTCTCTCAGGAGTTTGCCTCACCATATTACCCTCAGTCAAACAGACAGGTCAAGGTAGTTAACAAAGTCCTCATGACCATGTTACAGTGCATGGTTAATAAACATAAAACCAATTGGCATCACATGTTATTTTCCACGCTATGGGCTTATCGAACGGCGGTGAAGACCGCTACTAGTTTCACACTGTTCCATCTAGTCCATGGGGTCGAGGAAAATCTTCCCATCGAGTGCGAAATTCCCACCTTACGCACCGCAATTGAGCTATTACTTGACACTGCTCCAATGGAGCAACACTTGCTGAACTTGGAGTCTCTAGATGAAGATCGCCAATCTTCATTACAGAACAATGAGGCAGCTAAAAAATGATCCAAGGCTACCTTTGATCACCATGTCAACCTTCGATCATTCCGCGAAGGCGACCTCGTCCTAGCTTATGATATCGCTCATGATACCTTTGGCCACAGAAAATTCAAATCACTTTGGCATGGCTCTTACATTATCCAACATTGCCTCACCAAAGGCGCATACATCCTGGCCTCCCCCAAAGGCCTCTCTCTCAAGGAACCCGTCAATGGGTTATATCTCAAGAAATTTTATGCTTAAAAGTAGTCATTCTACTTTAGGTTATTTTCTTTTCTAGCGTTTTTAAATCTTTTTTTTTTTTTCCCTCTCGTCTAAACTATCCTTTGTGCTCTTAACAGATGCTTTCTCCAATAGCCTACCACATCGGTTATGCCGACGGTGCCAGTCGTTGGACACAAAATCTCGCTTCGTCTGCTTGGGCTCTCTACACCCCCTCTCATGACATGCTGCATTCAAGAGGCATATGTTTGGGGCCAGCCACCAAAAACCAATCTGAATACACTATAGTCATCAGCCTCTTGGCCGATGCCCATCATCATCATATTCGTCACCTTAGCATCTTCCTCGACTCTCAACTAGTCGTTCTCCAACTCAACAATGTGTACCATGTACGCGATCTGTGCCTCTTTCGCAAATACCTACAAGTTAGGTTGTTATCTCGACATTTTGATTCCATTACATTTACACATATTTCAAGACAATTGAATCAAACAACAGATCAAATAGCTAACATGGTGTTAGATTGGCATATATCACATCAAGCTACACATACATAAACATATCACAAAAACCTGTCACAGCATATATATAGAATGGACGTACTCAAAACATGTAGACAACATCAGGATCTCAAAATGTGTATACTCATGTATATATCAAGGCCCATTAGTCCATCCAAATGTTTACATACAAAAATACAAGTATCTGCAGGCCAATGCAGCACCTCGGTACAAAATGGGCTCACCAGCCTATATACAATAAAAACAATATATACATCATGCACCATTCATGGTGCCTCTATTGCGCCACCACCTGCGCCTCCCTCAGGTGGTGGCGGCCCACCACCACCTGCCCTAGGCGATCATGGCCCACCCACAGGACCCTCCTACCCTGGTGGTAGGCGTCCACTCGTCATAGCATCTAGCACTGCTGCTTGTCACATTATGGCCTGCCATGGTGGCGACACCCCCACACACTGCTCCAGAAAACTCTCATCCTGGATGCACATCCACATGCCCTCTGGCACGTCCTATAAAACCGTCTCCAGACGACGGCGTATATCATCATAGTCCACTCCAGCCACCGCCAGAGGAGCGTGTGACGGTCCCGCACCAGGGTCATCAAATAGACGCCTCCTCACTTCCCTCTCTGGCTCAGCTGGTCACCCCGCAATATCCTCCCGCCTCCATCTCTCTCCATGTGGTACTCTCTCCGGCTCTTGATGAGATGTCGCTCTCTGTAGCTCCACCTCACGCCCGCGGGGTGCCACATCTGCACATGCACAAAACAACAACAACAGATAGTATCAACATCTATATCATATACATATGGACTAATATCTCAAAAAATAACATAAACCAAAACATACATACCAATACTAAACATACCTCGATGGTCAAAAACCTCCCTAGGAGGTAACACCATGTCCGAGTCACCCCGGAAGTCCACCCCAGCATAGGGGTACCGAAGTATCACTTGCGGCATCTACTTCCATATCCATGCCGCCTCTGCCGAAAATATGTGGCCACCTTTCCCACCACCATAACGAACCAAAACTGTCGACCACCACCTCAACCGCAGCTCTCGTGCCCCCGACATCTCCAGCAGAACCCTCGGGTGCAACATCGACACCCTCTCCAAAAACCAGGCCACTAGGATGGACCCGAAAGCAAACTCTCCTCCATCAGTGGACCGACAGTGGTTCAACTGTGCCACCATCCTAGCATGGAGCATCAGCCCCCAAGTGAACTGCTCGTCGACCACTACTCTCTCCAGCACCAACAGCTGGCCACCACTAATCTGTTGGGTCGCAAGTGACCCATATATCCGAACAATCATAGCTTCTATACAACAATGATCCAAGGAGTCTATCGCACCGATACTCACCACCATCCCAGACATAAAGTCCCAACTTCAGCAGTATCTCTGGCCCATATCGGCCAGCGAAATGGTCCTGGGAAACACCGGCTCCATCGATAGGGGCGTTCCCCGAAAGGAGAGCCCAGTCAAGAAATAAATGTCCTCCACCGCAGTGAAGGGGATCTGCTCTCCTTGCACGAGGAAGCAGTACAGCTCCGGACTCCACATCTGGATCAAGAACTGCAATAGATAGTCTTGCGCCCATATCAACAGGCACTCAAAAAACTTTAGTAACCCATAGGTTGCCAAAGTCGCACGCACCCTGGGCCCCTCAATGGCCACGACGTATCACAACTGGGCCCAGTCTTTCTCTCACCACCGCACTGGCATCATCACCACGGTCCACCTGCAGACAACACAGAGTCTTATATCAGCTCATGCAACCCTCAACAACATAAAAAAGACTCTTTTCTTACCCTTCAAACTCACCTCATAGGCGCTGTTTTTATTACCCACAAGCACACACACATGCGCACCTGTTCATTTCACAGGCGCGCATATATGCGCGCCTGTTCATTACACAGGAACGCACATATATGCGCCTGTGCACTTCACAGGTGTGCATCAATGCGCACCTGTTCGCTTCACAGGCACGCCCCTACATGCGCCTGTTCACCCTACAGATGCGCATAGGCACACACGGATGCGCGCCTGTTCAACTCACAGGCGCACCCTTCGGGCACGCCTTAAATTCTCCCTACCACGCACACATGCACGTATATTCGGTGTACAGTCGCTCATGTATGCGCACCTATCACCGAATCGCTCGAGCATGTGGGGTCCACACCCCCTAAATACCCCTGTATGGCCCCTCGTACACACCCTGCCCAAAAATTGAAAACCTATTTCTATGCAGGATGATCAGACCACTAACCTGATACTCGCAAATCCTCAATCAGATTCCTCGTCCTCCCCGAATCTCCAAATCTCCTCTGAAAACTGCTCGTCTAGTCACTATTGTAGCAGGTACAAATGAGGTGGCAATGTGGGCCCGACAACTATATATAGGCCTTTTTCCAAACTTCCACTCACCATTCCGGGAGACCAAGGTGTCCATTTTTCAAACCGTCTTCAGCCACGGGATCAGCATCCCGTCACCTACATCACAACTGTCCCTGGGTCACTTTTCATCCTGAGCCCCCGGGGTGCCTTTTTTGATATCATGGTCAGGTACGCATGCACATTGTAACATTTATCAAATACATGCTCATATCTTTGATTCTCTTCAGATATTGTTCACTTTGGGTATTTGTTTCTTATATGTGCAGGTACTTTCTCCTCATCCCTCGGCACCACTCCTTCAGGTATATACTCATCACTGGCATGTAGTATTTCCCGCTGTATTGCATTTACATTCCCAGTCACACCCTCTAATATTGGCCTCTAGGATCCCCATTCCCGGCTCTGTAGTACCCATGCCTCCATCTGCGTCATCGGTACTGTTATTCGGTAGCATTCTAACCCACATGATTTGTCCCATTCATAGCACCCTTTGCCACTTTTTGACACTCATGTTGTTCTTCATGAACCTTTAGGGATGGGAGTCCCAATAGTCTTTCATCATGTTGCGCATCAACCACGTGCTTCTTCTCCTCATTTCGCTAGCCTTCCCATATGGACTCCCAGATTATCTCTTTACGGTTCTATTTTTACCTGCACCTCCATAGCATCATGAACCCTTTATTTCATCCACCATCAGTTTTCCCATCTGCGAACCTATCTTCATTTCACCTACCTCATACAAAAACTCACCAATGGGGCCCTCACCCTTCATCAATTTTCCAAAAAAATTCTGCCCTCCCTGGGGCACTCATTTCACACTGGGGCACTCGTTTCTGTATTTGTACATTTCTCTCCAAAATTATTCGTTATTTATTGTACAAACACCTTTATTTTTAGTCATTTCATTATCCTTTTTTGTCGCCACAGTTGGCGACCTTCTTCCCTCCTTTTGGCCAAACGCAACCCATGTCACCCGTGGTTGGAGCATCACTCATCATCTACCCTAGTTGGCATTGTCCACATATTCAGAGTACCCCACATGTCACTTACCTCTATCCTCTGCAGTTGTTCACTTTGTCCCTCCTCTAGCACAACTCATCCTCGGTCCTGTCGTCCCCTTGACACTTGACCTCGTTACACGGTTGCAGCCACTTTTTATCTCATACATCCTCCAACCATGGGCAGTCTTGAGTCTTCCCACTTTTTGACTTCGTCCATGTACCTCTGCCACTTCCTCACCTTAGTAGATTCCACGAAGTCCTTTGCTTCTGGGAGTCACATTCCCCTTTTGTCGACATCAACACAATTTTTCCAGAAGGGCGACAGTATCTTGATTCTCATTTAATGGGACATCTCGGACGACACAGGGTGAAACACCATTCCTCCCTGCTGTCGTTGACCCCCATAACATTCAACACCAACACTTTCTCATGTTATGGTGGGTCTTACTTTGTGACTATTGCAGTTATTTCTATCATTTGCCGAAGACCTCTGAACTTGGTAGGGCCATCGATGCCCGCATCATCGCCAATACTTATTTCCGTGATCATTGCCTATTATTCAGAGTATGTTCCTTTGCAGAATTGTCTTCTGCCTTTATCATCACTGCCCCTAAGGGCGCTGCAGTTGTCTACACCAACACTTCAGTCATCTTTTTTTAGGGTTACATAACATGAGCATGGGGCATGCCTGCCTCATTTGTACATAGTTGTATATTTTGTGCACCTTATGGAAGGGAGGGTCCTACCAGTTCCTTTCTCCTCCAAAGGATTTCTCTGAACGATCCCACTATTTCTCTATCTTACAACAACATTCTCAGTAGAAGAAACATTGATGGATTTCGGCTATATGTATGCTCCTAACCTCATCCATCAGGGGGCATCTGTTATCACTGAAATTTCGTCAACACATGGTTAAAAGAACTCAGCATCATCAAACAGTAATGAAGTCATTCATGGCCATGAATTAATCTCACAGCATTCAAAAAGGGAAAAAAACTATATAAAGTAGTGAAAAATTGAAGAGCGCTTTACAAAAGTTGGGCGCGTGCGCACATGCGCGGAACAGGAATGTAGAATGTGCGCATACACGCACGATGCGTGGTTGTTAGTGCAAAAATCCATGCACCTGCTAAACGACGCATTTATTGAAGTGGTCGGCCTCCCAACCACTTATGGATCAGCTCCCAAGCCGATTTGACCCTCAAATCTGAGCTGAATCAGAATGGTAGGCTGGTCAAAGACCTAATAATGCCCTAAATGGCATTTTTTCACACTACAAAGCAGTTACACAAAATCCCAAAGCAATTCTATAAAAAACCATGAATGCACCTCATTTTCTCAAGGAATTTCAAGTAATGTTATGCTGCCTATATTGTTTTAAGGACTCAATCCTTGACAAGAGCACTTTGGCACCATTTCATTAAGCAATCCACCTCTCCATTGAGTGGATTTGCAAGGAATTCTTTCATCACCATTTTCATTTTTTCTTGTTGTAAGGAGAGCAAGCTTGTGAGGGTCCAAGAGCCTTCCCTTGGAGGAAGAAGGGACTCATAGTCCTCTTTCTTCTTGGTGCTTTGATTTCATCAATAGATCGGCCTAAAAACATTGGTGACATGGGTCTTTTTGTGTTTGTTATCTCTATGTCCTTATGCTTATGATTTTCTTTTGTATTAGTTTAATTATTGCTTATAGTTTTGTTTTTCTTTTTCTAACTCTTTCCTCTACAGCTATCATGCTCAGCAAGACCCAACTGGGCATGCAAGCACCTCTTATTTTCTCACCAAGGTGCAACAATCGTGACTCTCGATTTCATGAATGTTGATATCCCGATGGCCACGCCTCTCGTCGAGACTTTAAACCTCTTGTTCACGAGGGCTTAACCCTCATGCATCTCTTAACAGATCCAATGGCTATCAGGTTTTTCTATCTAAAATCTAACGGCCCAGATCTGTCCCATGTCGCGCATTTCCCACTACTTCATGGATGTGGAAAAATCAACGGTCCAGATGTTCTCATGGACCTTGGGGGTCTACGATCCCGATTTCCTTTCTATCCACGAAGATAGAGGAAAAGGGGCAAGGTATGTAACGCCCTTGTTTCTTTCGTCAATCTAACAGTCATGAATGACCATGCGTCTTCCGATGGAATCTTTCCCATTGGTTGATACTTATCCCTATGATGTTACTTCAGGATTTTAAGAGGGTCATTCCTCGTCGTACAGGGTTGTTAAGACTTGCACATTCAAGTCCTTTTTCCAAGTTCTTGGTAAACCTTTCCAAAGGGGGAATCTCTGTGAATAGATATATTCCAGGGCATTCCTAGAGACAGATAAGGGGAAAAAAATTCCTGAGAACAGACTGGAAGTCTGTCTTGGTTCAACTTACGCATAATTAAATTTATTCATCAACATAAGCCATGCGTGGCTTTTTTCGGTATAATCATATGTCTACCATTTCTTATCAAAAAACTGCACAGACATTCTTATACTGTAATCATTCATAATTTCACAGTTCCTAATCATATATATATATCAGCATATGAATTTCAAGATGCAATATGTAAAACACATATCAGAAATAACACCAGAAGGGAGTGCAACTACTGAGAGGGGTGCTTGTTTCCACCCAACCGTAGGTGTAGCGATTCCCAACAGATTTACCACTAGCCACCCTCGATCTGAGACCACGATGCTGTGAGACTGCGTCTCCATTTTCCAGTGACCAAGAGTGAAGTTTTCAATCCTTCCTCTCTGCTATCACTCACTCTGTGTGTTGCCATATTTCTCCCCTCGCATCTACCCTCACAATCGCTTCTATCCCTACACCTTATCCTCTTGCAAGGTTGCATGTGGTGCGATTACCCTCATGATGATCAAGCCTAACATCTCTATAGATGGGAGGTTCACCTCCCATCCCTCATTAAACCATCTACCCACTAGCCTGCGAGATATTTAATTCAGGGCCAGCGAGTCGCTTTTGGTTCTCTGGGCCAGTGGAGTCCAAATACGGTATTCATTCTCAGTGGAAGTTAAAGCCACCTTCTCAAGTTCCCTCCACCGCCATCGTGGTCTATTTTTCTACACATCCCCTCTCAGTAGTCCTGCAATAAATTCAAAATCTTATTCACATTCATTGACCTTTTCCTCAAGATCCATTTACATCACATATTCATATTTATGGGTTTGCCATAGTTCTTGGCCAGTCCAGTTATATTTACAAGTTGGGGGAAACAAGGTGTTACAATATGTTGGTCAGTGGATCTACACCACCGATAATTAGGTCCACTCAACCATTTAATGTGGCCTCTTCCTTGCCTTTTTATTCTAATACTTTCTCATTTTGAATGTCATCGATTGGCATGTAGAAAAGATCAACTAGTTCTCATTGGATGCCTCGAAGTCTTAATGTTGGAGAGAGAAATTCTTCAACTCCCATCCAATTTGTTCCTTGGGGTGGAGGGCACATCCCTCCATCATTTCCCTCAATTGGTAGAAGTTCCTTGTCATCGTTCGACCCTTATCCCTTCGTGGGATGGGGAAATTCTATGGGAGGATGGTTTCAATAATCTGAACTGCCTTTTTCTTCAAACCATTTCACGTTGTTTGGTGGGTTCAAAATAAATATCTTCCATTCATATGGAATGTCATCTAGGGGAAACCCCTTCAAAGTTCAATGGAATCCTTCATAAGGGTTGTACCCTTTGCAAGGAATATCATCAAGGGGCAACCCTTTCCTAAGTCAAAACAACCCGATGCAAGGGGATTTCCCTTCATAAGGGATGTCGACAAGAGGAAACCCTGCTTTCTATTATGGAAACTAGATGTGTGGATGTTTTACTCCTTATAACCATGGATTTTAACGTTTTAATCAAAACCTAGGCCCATCAGTTAACTCTTTCTAGTGACCTGGTTCCAGTAACAATCCAGGGTATCCTTTTCCTGTTGTTAGTCAACCCTAAAGCTCCAACCCCACTAGTTGGAATTTTGGGCCTCAATCGAGGCCTCTTTTTATGGAAACATTAAACTTTATAGACCTATAAAACCGATGAATGACCCTATTTTCCATGATCTAAAATGGCCTCCAGTACCCACTAAGCTACCCTTTGACATTCCAAAGTTTGAGGGTAAAGTCAGTGAGGATCTAGATGACCATGTGACAAATTTTATTTTATGGTGATCATCCAATTATCTAAATGATGAGTGCATCTATCTATGTCTCTTCTAGTACACTCTTACATGATTCATGGAGAAATGGTATATTGTGATTTAGGTATTAGCATTTTTCACTTTTAATGACCTGGATTGGTTTTTTCTAAACTATTTATAGCTTCTAGTCCTATACGATGTCACTGCCAATATATTTTATATGCTTAAGAAGGACAAAACCACTCATATTTTAGATCACATACAAGACTGGTGAAGGAGGAAGAGGATGATAAAAGATATGATCCCTCTTGAGTTTTCCCTGGAATTGTTTTTAAAGTACTTGTTTCCCTACATTTTCAAATATGTTTTTATGTCAAGGGTGTCCTCTGAAGAAGAAGGTGTTTTCAAGGCCCAATAGTTATATTTGATATATTCAAAATCTAGGATCCTTTATGAGATACTTCAGGACAGACCGTATCAGGTAGTGACCCATCTAAAGTGAATACTATACTACATGTTGATGGCATTGTTGGTTCCATAAATAAAACAACTGCAGATTTGGTTAGAAACCATATGTAAAAGATGAAAATTCATCCGTTTATGACCTATCAAGCTACAAATTTAATCGTTTCCACCATATAATCATTGGATGTACATGTTACATAGCCAATGAACCCAAAGGGTAACCAACAACCCAGAGGGAAGAAAAAGAGTAAAGATAAAAATGGAGGTGGAAACAATAATAAGAACTTTAAATCTGATGCAAACCCTAGGGGGGATAATAAGGAGAAGAAAAAGGTGAATTTTCCATGCAAACTATGTATCAATGATCACCTTGCCCATAAATTATGCAGGATGGAAGACACTCAATTCCTATTAGCGCAAAACAACCTATTGTTTTGAAAAACCCATTCCCATAGGGAAAAAATATGATGATGGAATCTTCTAGTGGAAGTCCACAAGGAGGCACCCAAAATGCACCCTCTTCATATGGATCAATTTTGTTCATCAATATGGTGAACTCGAAAAATGAAATTGATGTGTTGACTAGGACCCACGATTATAGTAATCTTGATTTAGCATCCAAGGTGAAAGAAATTTTTAATCTCCATAATTCTTCGCATATAGAAAATCCTGTGGGGGATACAATTCCATGTATACTGAAAAGTGTGTACAAATAGTCGTCATATAATTTGATTTCTCAAGTTTCAGCTAACTATTCCATTGTTGAGGACTTATCTCAGACTCCCTTTTTGATTTCATCCTTAGAGGTGCTTTAAATTTTCCCTGCACAACAAGATGCATTGTTATCCACAATAAGAGCCATTGACTCCTTGATCCTACAACTTATTAAGTTTGATATTGTAGATGTGAATTCTCTTCTTCCTTATCACATTTCCTTCCAAATAAATGTCATGTATTACAATCACATTATTGGGAGGACTATCATTGATAAAGGCCCTTCTACATGTGTAATGTTGTTGTCCTATTGGAAAACCATCGAATCTACTAAGCTCTCTCTATATCCCATGTTGTTAACCACTTTTGATGGAATTTCATTTAGGCTGCATGGTCTATTTTCCTCCTTCCTTGTCCAATTGGGGGGGAATATCATTTTTGTAGAGGTGGAAGTGGTCAATGATCCACTCAGCAACAACCTGTTTCTAGGAAATACTTCAACTTATGTGATGACAGTTTTTGTCTCATTGATTTTTCAAGTTTTGTGCTTCCCTCATGAAGGGAATATTTTAACGATTAAGAAAATGTCATTTACCCAGTATGAATCCGAGGAGTATCTAGGATACACGGTCCCATTAATAGAAAAATATTAGATGAAAAATGAGAGAATTGGTGTTGGAATGTATCTTTTGTTAATGGGAAAAATAACATTTTCGGAACTTATCTTGTATATTCATGCTGCCCTAATTGGATGCCAAAAATTAACCACACTGATCCTCCTCAAACAAGTGATTTCATTCTGAACCACATATTTCGAGGATCCCTTTGTATTACCTTCACCATGAAAATCAATGGAAAGTATTGTGCAAACTGGGATGGCCATGCTATTGTGTACAACTAAGATAGTTGATCAAGCAATCCAACAAGCGAGTGTAGATTTTGATCCCACTCCTTCATGGATGGAAAAGGAATATTAGTTTCTAGATCCCATTTGGGATATTAATTCTTAAAATTCAATCAATTTCCTTGACACTGTATTTCCATTTGATGAAGCTATCCTTGAGGCAATGACAGAGCAAGAATGACCATGGTAGAATTTCCATCATTGATGTTATTTCCTCCTAGAACTCAGTGAAGTTGAAAATGGAGAATTTTGATCAACTTTGAGTAGAGGTGTTGATCACCCAGTGAACCCTTTGGAAAATCATGTTGCATATTCTAATGGGAACATGGCCAATATATAGAAAAATTTTGAATCAACATTTCCAGGACCCCTGGTGTTGTGGCAAGTGTGTTTATCAGTGCTGATTGTTTTCCTAAAGAGATATGCATGTATACCTCTTTTTCTAGAGATTTTTTCAACATTTTTTCCTGGTCCTATGAGGAAATGCTAAAGAGATATGCATGTATACCTATTTTTTTAGAGATTTTTGCAACATTTTTTCCTGGTCCTATGAGGAAATTCCAGGCATTGACCCCCTTATTGTCAAGCATAAAATTTGAACATATGAGAATTCTAAAACTGTTCAGAAAGTTATGACTTGTGAATCCAAGGAAGGTGGTAGCAATCAAGGAAGAGGTAGAGAAATGGAATAAGGATGGTTTCATTTACTTGATACCTCTTACTGAATGGGTGTCAAATATCGTTCCTATAGATAATAAGAAAAGAATCATTCACATCTATATGGATTTCCATTATCTAAGCAAGGAATGTTCAAAGGAAAAATTCCCCACATTTATCAATAAAATTATCATTGAGTGTGCAAGAATCGAAATGTTTTCATTTATGGATGTATTTTCTGTTTACAATTATATTCATATATGAGCCAAGGATCAACATAAAACTATATTTATATGTCCTTAGGGGACTTTCGTGTACAAGAAAATACCTTTTGTCCTTAAAAATGTTGGGGCTACATTCCAGCATGCCATGCCATTTTCTTTTCATGATTTAAAGCATATCATTGAGACACATCTGGATGATAGTTTTTCTTTCTCTCACAAGAGAGTAGATCATATGAATCATATTAGGAATATATTTGAAATATGTCAGTACTATCACATTTAGTTAAATCTGAAAAAGTGCATATTTTGTGTCATTTCATGGAATATGTTGGGATTCATCGTTTCCAACAAGGGGATCATGGTTGAGGCAATAGTGCAGAACACCCCCCTCCCCCCACAGCATAATATTTTTCAACTTTAGAGTCTTCAAGGAAAAGCTAATTTCGTTCCACAGTTTACAAAAAAATATGTTGATATCACCAAAGGCTTCATGTTCTTGTTAAAAAAATGGGGTCCCTTTCATTTGCAATGAGTTTGTGCAATTATCCTTCGATGTGATCGAGAGAGAACTTATTTATGCCCCTTTGTTGAGTCCTCTGGACTATAGAAAGTATTTCTTGTTGTACATCAAAGGAGAGAAATTGATTGTCGGCATGGTGTTAGTTCAGGAAGATGATATCCTCCAAGAGCACATCATCTATTATTTCAGTTGTGGTTTGATTGGCCCTGAAATGAATTATTCTCACATCGATAAACTAGCTTGGGAAGTTGCTCATGTTGTCTAGATACTTCGACACTACATTTTGTTACAAAATACCATGGTGATCATTGACATTGGTCCATTTCATTACATCCTCACAAGACATATAATTGGGGGGAAATATAACAAATGGATTGTCATATTACAAGAATTCGACTTGGACTTTGTGTTTTCCAAGTCTAATAATTTGTTGGTATTTGTTGAACTCGTGTCAAATTTTTCTCAAGAGGATGAGGAAGCCATTATTATGGTATCATTTTCATATGAGAATATTTTTCTTATCACTTCTAGTGATCCTTGGTATGGGGATGTATTGGTATATCTCTAAACTCTAAAATTCTCTTTGCATCATTCATGAGATGATTGGCATCAAATTCCCCGTCAGGAAACTAACTATCTCATCATCAGTGATACTTTGTATTTTTGTGGGGTCAATTCAATTCTTCATCTTTACTTAACTCATGAAGAAGAAAAGATTGTTCTTAACTATTTCCATAGTGGAGCATGTGGTGGTCATTTATCTAGGTTGACAACAACCCAAAAAATCTTGCATGTTAGGTACTTTTGGTTGATGATATTTAAAGATTATGTTGAGGAGGTCAAAAGGTGTCATACTTGTCATATATTTTCTCGAAAGATACATGCACATATTGCTCCATCATTTCACCTCATCATCATTGGTCCCATCATGAAGTGGGGGATTTATTTCAAAACATTCCATCCAAAGGGTTAGGGGTCATTTATTTCACAACATGCCATCCAAAGGGTTAGGTTGTCAAATACTTTACAAAGTGGGAAAAGGCCATGACTACATTTGTGAGCGATAGTGATACTACAACATTATTTGTATTCAATCAGATTCCCACGATGTTCAAAGTTACAAGGGACATTGTCATTGAACATGGAAGTCACCTTTATAATTGAATGATGATGAATCTAGCATATAAATTGGGTTTGAAGTAGTAGTGTTCATATTTGTATTATCCACAAGTGAATGTTTAAGTAAAGGATGTTAATAATTCTCTTAATACCATACTTCAACTAACTTTCAATAAGAGTAAATCGATTTGGCACTTGATTATTTATCCATTGTTATGGGTGTGCTGGACCTTTTTTAAGACTGCTAAAAGATTATTTTCTTTCCAACTTACTCACGGGGTGGAAATTGTCATGAAGATTGAATGTGAAATTCCTTCTTTGACAATTATTGTTAAGCTTCTTCTAGACACAGTGGAATTGGAAGTGTGTCTCATTCATCTAGAAAATCTCGATGAGAAACACTATGATTATACCACTACAAATGAGACACAAAAAAATCATGCCAAGATTCATTACAACAAGTCTTTCTACCTGAGGATCTTTTCCAAAGGTGACCTTGTTCTGGTTTATGATCAAGAAAAGTATGTGTTGGGGGTAGGAAAATTTAAACCTATGTTGAATGTTCCTTACATCGTGTGGAATACCCTTCGAAAGTTTATCTTCCAAGTTATCTGATTATGAAGGTAATGTGGTTCTGAAGCCCATAAATGTGCTCTTTCTCAATCAGTACTACGCTTGAGCGTTAATGCTTAGACATTTTCCCCTTTGTAATTATTGTACATTGGTAGTATTTAGAACTTGTTTAGTTCACTTTTCTTTCTATTTTTCGATTTCTTATGGTGTTTCTGCTTGATTGGAAGATGTTGTTGGAATATTTGGTCTACATTAGGTTTACATATGGTTCCAACCATCACACTCAAAACCTCTCTTCTACCACATGGGTGATTTACTTGCCTTTGGGCCAAGTGGTTTCATATGAAGGTTGAAATAACCCACCCAACTGCTACTACAAATTTTATGGTCTATTGTAGCAATAAATGTGTGTTTATGAGTTATGAATTTCATCAGAAACTTAGGATGTAGGTTCTATTCAACCTTCCTTAAGGATGCTATAAAATGTTTTCTACTATTGTTATGTTTTTAGTACTTTTATGAGTTAAAACTTTTGTCTGACACTTGCTAGAAAACCCCCAATTCACTGTCAGTATCTTTCCTACTTTCGTTAGAATAATGGATTTTTGTTGGTTGTTAATTGTGTTTTCTACTCTAGTTATTTTAGTAAACAGTTTGCAGCCTTGGATCAACTTACTGTGTGGATATTGTTTTCTTTCTTTGTCAATAGTTTTCATACAACCAACAATTTATATGTATCATTCAAATATATGTTGATAACTACCAATGGAAACTGATATCAACACTTAGAGTTTATTGATATATATATATATATATATATATATATATATATATATATATATATATATATATATATATTACAACAACAATGTATATAAGAAAAACCAAAAAAACAGTACAATAACTCCAAATAAGAAACCTGGCATATATATCTTTGTGGTACACCCTTTAAATCTAAGAAGATGATCCTATAGGTGGAGATTTTTGTGAAGAAAATATCTTCAGAGAATACATGATTGTAAATGAGGAAAGAGGATACAACAACCCAAAAGTTTGCAAAAACATGTCGATAAAAACTTCCCAAATTTGACCTCTCCAACAACTCCCAACTCACCTTTCTCAATACTGATATCAACTATAGGAAGTCACCCTCCACACTAGAAACTCAACACTCCTTCATCCAAATCACTCTTTTTTACAGAGAAAACTGAGCCAACACCTTTATCTCATCTCATACCATGAATATCAACCCCCAAATAGTAAACTAACTCGACCCTCTAAACAAATAATGTAGCCACAAGTATTTCACCCCTCCTTAATGAATAAGTCAGCCTCTTCCAACTCAAAATTGTCCCCACATTAGCAAACTCACCCCAAAGGAGAAATGAGATCCAAGCTCCAGTGAAGAACTCAACCTCAAGAAAATAACACAACTTATGAAAGAAAAAATTTCATCCACAATAAAGAACTTCATCCCAAATGAAGCACAAATAGAATATCTGAGTGATCTCCTCTCAATGACCAGCTAGGTTGTATTTTTACAACACCGAAACTAGTAAGCAATGAAGTGTTTCTCAAATCATAGAATCCTTCTCCAAGATCTCTCCAAAATTCTTTCTCTCAAGTGTAAAAATGAAATAATGAGGAGAGACTCCTCACTTTCCTTTTTTGATACTCTCTTGAGCCTTTTCCCGCTCACTTATTTTATTTTATTTTATTAAAGTCACTTTAGTGGGTTTCTCACTTTATAATTGTAAAGTGACTTTTTATTATCCTAGGAACCATGTCCCATTTTTCTCCACTTTAAATTTATAAATTTTTCCTAAGTGAATAATGTTCCCTAGATCATTTTCCTCTTTAGCCCATGGGAACTATATTAGGATAGCGAAATTTTTCATAAGACTCCTAAGTGGATGGGGACATTACAGTCCTCCCCACCTAAGATTTCTTGTCCACAAGAAGTTTCAATCAGGGATACTAGAGCACCTATTCTCCTTCCCATGTAGCTTCCTTGATAGGAAAATACTTCCATTTAATGAGATACTCTTTGATAGTCATGTTCCTTAAATTGCGTTCCCTGATCTTCAAAATTTTATTAGGAACCAAAATAAAATTCCCTTCTTCATCCAGTGGTGGAAACTCAATATAAGTGGTGATATGATTTCCCAGGGCCTTCTTGAGACATGAAACATGGAAGACAATATGTATTTTGCATCCCTATGGAAGCTCTAACTTGTATACCACCTCTCATATATTACGCCTCGAAATCCTGTAGGGTCCATACAGTCTGGGTTTCAATTTTTCTTCCTCATTTATCTTAAGTGATGACCGACTATAGGGTTGTAGACATAGGTATACCAAGTACCATACCTCAAATATACACTCCACCCTATGCTTATCTACATATACCTTCTGTTGATTATATTCCATCTACAAATTACCCTTGATGGTTCATAGAATATCATGGATATCTTGAATCCAATCAGTGGCCTTAGTTTCCTCATTGTCTCCAAATATATGATCCACAAATGAGGGTGCATCATATCCATACAAGGCTCAAATGGGTGTCATCCCAGTCAACATGTGATAGGTGGTGTTGTAGAAGTTTTCTCCCAAGTGTAACCATTTTATCCAGGATTTTTGATGACCCAACACATAATTCCTCATATATACTTCAAGCCATTTATTCACAATCTAATTCTACTCATCATTCTAAGGAAGGTATCACGTGCTAGGTGTCAGCTCTGTTCCAACTAGCCTGAAAATACCCTGCTAAAATCCTTAGATGAACCTTCTATCTCTATCACTGACAATAGTTTTCTACAACCCATGCAATCTAAATATCTCTCTAAAGAACAATTTATCTACCTAAATTTTTGAATACCTAGAGGGTATGTCAAATAAGTGTGAAAACTTCATGAGCCTGTCAACTACCACATAAATGCATTCCTTTCCCTACACTTAAGGCAAATCTGTGATGAAATCCATAGAGATGATTTCCCATTTTTTTCTAGAATAGGAAGTGGATGAAGTAATATGGTCGGGTGAGTATGATATTCTTTGTTATGTTGGCAGAAGTTGCATTCCCTCATGAATATGAACACATTTGTCTTGAGGTCTTTCCATGTAAATCTTTCCTTGTTCTGCCTATAGGTTTTCAAGTACCCAGGGTGTCCTGACAATGGTGACCTTGGTATTACTTGCATGATTTTCTCCTTCAACTGATATTCTGGTACTAGGTAGAACCTTCCTTTGTAATAAATTATGTCATCAATAATTCTTTACCGATCATGTTGGGTCTGACCTTCAAGTATATCACAAGAAAAATTGTTCTGATAGTATTCTACCAACATAAGAGCTTTCCAGTCATCTAAAATATCCATGAGGGAGAGAGTGGATGGTACTATGGAAAGGAAATCTGTTATCGGACAAATCGGTAAGTGCAGACACAAACTAATCTCCCTAAATTCAACAAGAAATTAGAAGAAAAAAGAGCAGAATACAAGATTCTCCTTAGATTTCATTGTAATGTAAACTAGTTCAAAGAGGGACAAATGACATACCATTTAAACATCGTTTGATCCTCGCTAGTATTTTCCTTACTCCATATTTGTATTTGTGATATGTTGAACTTGTTAAGAAGTAAAAACCAACAAAGAGAGAGAAAATGGAGACACTTTTATAGGGAAGAAATGTATTATTGCATTATATTGATGAAAGTGGAGAATACAACCTATGTCTTGATGTTGCAAGGTCCCTTCCAATGGCCATTTTCTTCAACACACAAACCTTTTCTCCAATGATTTTGATGAAGAGTATTCACAACCTGACTTGGAAAGCTAAAGAAAAGCTATCAAAAGTACAATCTTCAACATAATTCTTCATGCATAAGAAATCCTATCCTTTCCCATCAGAGATCCCTCTTTATATAGAGTGAAGATGATGATGATATTAGGATGATACCACTAAATCAGATAAGCGAGTAAGATCCAAACCGATTGAAGGCCACCTCATCTTCTAGAATATTCCCTTCTAGAGCTTTCAAGAATTTCCCATTTTCCCCTTGTTTGAGCATCGTTGCACCCTAAGAAAAAGTAGCCTATGGCCATGCCATAGCCCATTTTGGTGCATCATGAGATGATCAAGCATTGTCACACCCCAAGCATTTAGCAGGGTGCAACGATATCCTTTCATATGGTTTTTAAGAAAAGATGATTCAATTTCTCATGGAGAAAGTCTCATTTCTTCAGTAGCTTCAGAGAAAAAAGGAGTAAGTCATACATATATCGTCATTTGATCACATGGTGACCAAAAACATGTGTAATGGAAATCCCACCAAAGTATGAAGTTGGAACATGTGACAGCTGAAATACTTTGTAGAATGTGTGTGTCGAGAATAAGGAGCACATCTGTCGGGAACTTGTAAATAATCAAGCATCTTCATAATAATATACCATTTTCTGAGGTAGGCATTCCCATACTCATACCACTAGTGACTCTAATCATAAGTGTAAAGTGAGTCATGGCCAGAAAACATACATTGTGGATCCATGTCATAATGATTCAACATAGCCACAAGAAATACACTATGGATGTATGCTCTAAAAACTCAAATTTTGACATAGCCGTGAGACATACACGATGGAGCTATGTTTCAGTACAAACTTATGAATACTCCATCACAACCTAGACCAATATGGAGTTATCTAGGGTCTTCATTTATATCATCCCAAAGTATGAATTTATCCATGTGATTACAGGTGTCGAAGTCGAACATGGTAAAAACCACTTGATTATCGATCATTGATGAATATTGTTAACAAGTGTGAGGGAAATAACCATTGATGTAAATGAACCCCAAGGTACTCTAGAAAAATCCAATGAAAGTGAATTAATGATTTGAATTCAAACACTCGATGGAATCTTCCAATCAGGGGCCAATGATGTGAACCCATTGTTTAAAATGAGGAAACCTGCCATTGAGGCATGCAGGTTCCAAGATACTAAATTATTTCTAAGTATAATTCTCGGATAATGAGTTGAAGTTGATAGGAAAAGACTTGTCACAGGAGTGCCTGAATGTATCCCCCATCAATGACATGAAATATGTAACATATTTGAACTAAATCGAAGAATAAAGTGATTCAGAACTGACTCAGGCAAGGCTAACATGGTAAGAATTTGAGGACTGCAGATGACCGACCCGATAGAAGGATTCTTTAGATTGAAATTCTCTTGAACATATGATGACATGACAACTGTATTAGCAACATTGGCTCAAGGAGGACCCAACATATAGACTTGTGGATGGTCAATGCAAGACAAATGGATTTCCCAACCCAAATACAATAATGAAGAGGGGTGTCATGTTCAAGAGTGACTTACTGCCACTAACATAGATACATATATACTTTTCTTTCCCAATTCCCCCCCACCATTTCTGGCAAGTACCCTTTTATTTTTACGCAAGCTTGAGGAGGATAACATATGCTTGTAATGTAAGCTCATCCTTCAGATGAGTCCCTCAGAATTTTTTAACAAACCCTAGGAAGGAGTGGTTCGGTCCCATATGGGCCTTTCAATGCTTGTTTTACAAGTCCAAAGAAAGAAAACTTAGGGGTTTTTCATGTTTAGAGAGTCTGAAAAACACTTAAAGAAAACTCCAAAATGTCATTTTTTGTAAATTAGTCTGACGAGACCAAAAAATAGATAATCTATCTCTCATCAAACGTCTTCCTAAAATAATTTTACGAGCGTGAAAAGAACAAGGTCACTCGGGTATATTTTCATATTTAGGGATCTTGAAAAGATCTTAAAGGAGACTCCATGGGGTTCATTTTTCGTTTTTCCATTACGATTCCAAAAAAACGATTAAATTTTACTCGATTAAATTCTCATGGTTTCATGAGCGTGAGAAAGAATAAAGACCATGCTCAGATTTGTTTTCTGAAAAAACCCTAAAAGCATATATACATCATAAAAACACGCAAAAACGACCAAAAAGAGGTGATCCATATCAAAAGTCTAGTCTCCAGATCTCTCAACCTACAATATCGACACTTTGCAAAGCTCATTAGGTTTGTGACATAGGTGAAAATATTTAAAAGTTAATTTAATTTGAAATTAAAATGGTAAAACTAAATAAAATAGGTCAAAACTAGTTCATTTACCATTTCATTTGCATTTTCACCAAACTAGTGACAAAAACAATCTTTTTCCTTCAATTTTCAAGTGACTATTCTGGAGCACCAATGGACAATTTCTCAATATGTTTCCATGAGGTAGGTGTTCTTCCTCCCCTCTCTCTTTTCATGGTAAAAGTTTTCAATTTTAATGGTTAAATTTTGAGTTTATGGGCAATTTTCCAATGGAGATTGCGCCTTGAGTTCGTTTCAGGCCCTCCCTATCATGAATTGCGACGATCCTAGATCATCTCAGAGGGTTAATTTCTAGGGTGTGATGATGCTACACTGTGGTGAATGTTTTCCCTGTGACGACCACAACTCGAAAACTAAAGAGAAAGAGAGAGTTAATAAAACTCCTAATTTTTTAATTTATGGTGAATTAAATCATATTTTATTGTTGTTTGGTAGATTTTCATTGGTCATCGTACTCAAATGGAGGGAATGAGAGAATGAGGAGGAATATTACTTTGTAGGGAATGATCTAGGCACTATCATGGAACTCTAGGAGTGTGTCTTGCTAAAGTTTTTCAAGGTGCAGGGCATGAGGGCCCAATTGATGCTATTGGAATATTTAGTCTGTATGTGGGACGTTAATGAGAAATAATTTCATGTCAGGGTGCATAAACTCACCCTAGAGATCGATGACATCTACTTATTGACTGGTTTATCTCATCGTGGCTCTTGAGTGTCACTATCGGGAAGCAGGGGCAGTGGCAAACCCATGGATTATTATGTAGCACATCACTACATAGTTGGTACAAAGAAACATAGTGGAATTTTTTTTATAAGGGATGTTCGAGATTTTCCTTTGAGAACCATTCTCTATACTATCACTCATATGGTAGGGAGTGAAGCTCCTCACATGGACTTATAGAGACATTCTTAGTATTCTATCAAGTGTCTGGAGACTCAAGTTTTCAAATGGTGCGAGGGACTCCTCAAAAACATGAAGAAACAATTAACAAAGTGTAGGAGTGGATAGATGAAGAAGTTTCAATATGGATCAATTTTGGTATCATTTTTCCTAGAGAGGGTCATTGTTTTATGCCTACAACATGTGGAATGGGGAATACCTTCGCCACATGATCCTCAAATGAAGATATGGGTAGACTTGATGGCACATCATGGTGGTGTGTCAATCGTTACATATGATCCTACTTTCTTCTAGTGGCTCATGGATCAACTAGTCATGATTGAGGACTATGCATATGCCAGGACTGAATTTGGTTGAGAAACAACGTGTGTAGCATGGAAAATCATTTGTTATCAAGAGAAAAATCCTTGATGCATATGTATATGAAGACATGTTCTTCACCATCTTGGTCTCATCACATACACTTTTTGTAATATTTTGACGTCATAATATAAAAATTATACTGACTTACTTGTCTTTATCTGTGTGTTTGGATTTATAAATGGCACAAATGTATATCTAAAAGATAATTAGCTAATGCATCTATTAATGCATTTATATATCTAGGAATTTGTTCATATTCAATGTAATCAAAATGTCTTTCCAAGAGGTGAATTCTAAAGTATACCCTTAATAGTGTAGGACTTATAAGTATTGTGACTGGCACCATCAATATAAGGTAGCGAGAATGTCGACATATGGAAACCAAGAACAAGGTAAGGTAGGTAGTTTGAGGGATCTTCGGCATTAATTCTATAGGCTGTAAACACTTCCCCCCAAGATTTGTTTCATCTAATGGCGTAGGTAGATGCAAAGAAGCTTCAAATACTATACGTAACAAAGTACTTGACTCAATTGAAGAGGGAGNGGGGGGGGGGGGGGGGGGGGGGGGAGAGATCTATTTCATTTCTTAAACGAGCTTGTCACAAGAAAATAACTATGATTGTAACCTTTGTTTAAGTTTTGAAAGAGGTTTCCACAGAGACACAAAACTATCCTCGTAATCTTTGTTTCATCTTTTAACGAGGTTTTCACGGAGATGCAAAACTATCCTCATAGCTAGTTTCATTTTTTAATGATCTTGAAATCTGAAAACCATGCTCAAAACTCTCTTCTTGATCATGGCTTCCAAGAGGAAGATTCTCTAGAAGGAAACCACTTCATGGGACAAAAATCGGTCATGGCTTCCAAGATATCTTTATGCAATGGAAGAAACACACTATGGAAGGAACACATGTCGAGGGCCACGATAGGGGTAAGGAGGCCAGGCTCCAATATCCCTACTGAAGAGATCAACATGTCAACTACCAGATCCAAGTCATAACAGATTGAGATTACAGTGAAAGGCTCATCTGCATCGGGAGATGAAGGCATGGGAGACAATGCCACATAATTGACCTGTGGTGGGGGCAATATAGTTTGCATATACGAACCATTCAGGGAGGTTGTTGGGTTGATAATCAAATCAGGGCCAACAAAGGAGAGTTGATCAATATATCAAAACTCTTCCATCGTGAGGGAAATATATCACATGGAAAAGAGTGAAAACGATATCTTTCATGGCATAGACATAATATATCCCAAGAAGTAAATAAAAATCTAAGGAATCTTGGACTACCATGATGTCAATAACGACAATTTCCCTCGCAATGTTATGGGAAACTGAGGAAAGACTCCTAAAGGGTGACTGGTTCTTTTGTTAAAAGAAAAAATATTATGTGTAATTGGTGCAATACAAGGACAACCCTGGTGCAATCTCCCACACATAATCGTGGGTACACCCTCCAAGGAGCCCGATGGATTTTTTCCAACGTTGATTCCAAGTATCGTGAAGACTTTCCCCTCCACATTCACCTTGTGTAATGACCCTAAAGAGATAAGCTACTAAGGTTACCAATTACGACAATGATGCTTGGGGAAGCAGTCAATAGTCCGATATACACGCAAGGGCAGGGTATCTAAGCCTGAAATATCCTCAAGAAGGTCCACACATGATTTTTTTCTCAAGTGACCCCCAATAATACGTGCATTCACTACACTAGGACCAAAAAAGTAGCGTGAGTAACTTTATTGGCCTTAATACAACCTTGTTATTGACCCTTGTGTTAGAAGGGATTTTGAGGACAAAATGTAATAAGTGTATTTACCACTCTCTTAACACAAGATTATATGTTTGTGTACGTATTTGGAAATTTATCTTCCACACCTATTCCGAATCCCTACACCCTTAGCTAATGTAGGTTTTCTACCAGAAAATATAAAAATGTCTAATCAATTTGTATAAGCACTTTATTTTAAGGTTGTTTTTTACTCGAGACGAAAATGGTGTGTACCAAATGACATTTTGACCGACTCTAAAAAAATGCAAATAAATGAGAATGCAAATATTTCACTTCAATGAAAGCTATATTACAAGAAGGAGAACACGTTTATCATTTACAGATGCATAATGTCTCATAATTTTATTAAACTCATCAATATTAATATCTTAAAGAAATGAACCAAAGAGATTGTACAACAATACACGATTCTTGCCCCCCCCCATCTTTAAGAATTCAAGACCAAAAATGCCAAAAACGATGCAATTTCTCTTCTTCAAATGCAAAGATGCCCCCAATCTAATGCAAAGAAAGAAATTTATTTTGTTTCAAAGATAGCTAAAAGAAATAGAAAATATTTTTAAAAACAAAGCAACCCAAATCAATTTTCTCTTTTAGCATGAACTATTCAATAAAAGAAAAATAAGTTCTTCCACTAAATAATTCTAAAGAAAAACAATGCTTTGTAACAAAAAGATACTCAAAGGAAGAGATCAAATATTTCAAAAGCACACAATATAAAACAACGCAAAGACGGACAAAAGGAGATTCAAATACTGTCAAACGGAATGTAATCATACTATAATCAAACCCAAAAATACACCCCAAAACCAAATCTAAGATCTAGGTAAAGAGAAATACCGTCACTCAAAAAATTTCTCCGATAATCATCGCAGGCAACAAAAAGACGAAGTGCGACAATCAAGAATCATCGTAAGAAGTGCAAAGTACACAGTGCGATGTCGTCGCACTGGTTTCTATAGCTAGGGTGCCACAATAACTGAAAATATAAGAAAAATGAATAGAGGATAGGATTTCCAAATGCATTTTCAATACCAGAGAGTCAACATGGATCACCCAATGACTCCGAGAATGAAAAAAAACCAAAACCAAGAAAGGAAGTAAAATCCAAAAGAAGACGATTCCCAATATGGTCGCGAATTTTGTTATCAAACAAATCATTAAGTGTAGACAAAAACTAATATCCCTAACTTCAACAAGAAATTAGAACAAAATAGAGAAGGATACAAGCTTCTCCTTATATTTCATTGTAATATAAACTAGTTCAAAGAGGGACAAATGACATACCATTTAAATGTCGTTTGATCCTCGCTAGTATCGTCCTTACTCCATATTTGGATTTGTGAGATGTTGAACCTGTTAAGAAGTACAAACCAACAAAGAGAGAGAAAAATGATATATATATATATTCCAATGAAGCCTTTGCATAAGATCAAGGATTTATACAATAAAAATGGAGACACTTTTATAGGGAAGAAATGTATTACTTCATTATATTGATAAAAGTGGAGAATACAACATATTCCTTGATTTTTCAAGGTATCCTCCAATGGCCCTTTGCTTCAACACTCACACCTTTGCTCCAATTCTTTTGATGAAGAGTATTCACAACCTGACTTGGAAAGCTAAAGAAAAGCTATCAAAAGTACAATCTTTAGTAGAATTCTTCATGCATAAGCAAGCTAGTGTTTCCCATGAGAGATCCCTCTTTATATAGAGTGAAGAGGATGACGATATTAGGATTATCTCACTAAATTAGAGAATCAATTAAGATCCAAACTTATCGGATGCCACCTCATCTTCTAGAAGATTCCATTTTATAAATTTCTAGAATTTTACCTTTTTCCTTTGTTTGAGCATTGTCACACCCTAAGCACGAGCATCCTATGGCAACGTCACAGTCCATTTTGGTGCAGCATGTGATGATCAATATTCATCACACCCCAATAATTTAGTAGAGTTCGACAATCTACTTTGATAGAGTTTTTAAGAAAAGATGATTTAATTTCTCATGGAGAAAGTCTCATTTATTCAGTAGCTTCAGAGAACAGAGGAGTAATTCGTGCATATATAGTCAGTTGATCATAGGGTGACCAAAATAATGTGTAACAACATCAACCACTAGATTGTTCTTTCCCTTCACATACTCAATCTCAAAATCATATGATTGAATTTTATTGATCCACTTATGTTGCCTCTCACTCAATTCTTTTGTCTCCATGAGGAACCTTAGGCTATAATGATCTATCTTCACTTCAAACCTATTTGCCACCAAGTACTATATGAATTTAGTCAATGCATGGATGATGGCCAACATATCATTGTCATATATCGAGTAATTTATCTCATACTCCCTAAGTTTGTAGCTCTCAAAATAAATGGGATGGTTTTTTTGTGTCAATATGGCTCATATCCCTATCCTTGAAGCATCAAACTCAAGCACAAATGGTTGAGTGAAGTATGGTAAGGCTAGCACGTGACAAAAACTCATTACTTGTTTCATATTCTCAAATGTCTCCCGTGCCTCATCCATCCAACTAAAATCTCCCTTCTTAGTGATATATGTAAGAGTTGTTGTCGATTGTGAGAACCCATTAACAAATTTCCTATAATAAGTGAAGAGGCCTAAGAATCTTTTCATTTTTGTCACATTTTGGGGGTAGGACACTCGATAATAGACCTAATTGTCTCCTGGTGTAATTGGACCCCATTTTCCCCAATCAGATGCCCCAAATAAAGAATCTCAATTATGTCGAACTAACATTTAGACTCTTTTACATAGAGCTTTCAATCCTCCAAAGTTCTCAACACCTTGTCCAAATGTCGAAGGTGTTCCTCGAAAGTCCTATTATAAATGAGAATGTCATCAAAGAAGACTAAATTTTTTTTTTGCAACTTCTTATTGAACATATGGTTCATGTAGGATTGGAATGTGGCAGGAACATTGGTTAGCCCAAATGACATAACCAGGAACTCATAATTCCCATAATGGAATTAGAAGGAAGTCTTTAGAATGTCCTATTCCCAAACTCTAATATAGTGGTACCCTAAACAGAGATAAATCTTCGAAAAATATTTTGATCCCTTCAACTCATCGATTCTCAGAATCAGATACCTATTTTTTATGGTTTTATTTTTAAGTTCTTGGTAATAAATACCCATTCTCATGGTACCATCGTTTTTCTTGACCAACACTATCGAAGAGGGAAAAGGACTAGAACTAGGACGAATTTGACCCATCTTCAACAACTCCCTGATAGTTTTCTCAATCTAATCTTTGTACATCTTGGGATGATGGTAAGGATTTTTTATGACTACTTGTACCCCTTCTTCTAATTCTATAACGTGCTCAAATCCTTTATCAGGAGGTACACCCAAGGGAATATCACCAAAATCCTTTTGATGTTTAATAAGTAATACATGAATATCATCTGGATGTTGTTGAGGATCACCTGGAAGCTCACTGTCATATATTTAGCACTAAAATTTCCACTCTAAATATCCATGTCGCATCACTACTTCCATACTGTGAGATGACACTATCTTGGGCAGGTATTGGTGCATGGCCTACATGACTACTTTTTTTCCATATCGACTTGTGAACTCCGTCTCCATCATCCTCTGATCAGTAGTTTAATTCCCAATAGAGTATATCCATTGAACTCCGAGTACCACATTTTTGTTTGGTACATCCACCATAAAGAATTCATCTTCCAACATATAATTCCACATGGTTAGTTTTAACTTGGGGATACATCTAGTACACTCCATTTGATAGCCACCTGGTATGATAACCATGAATACATCAAGCTCCTTCATCGAAATATCTCACCTATCAACCATAGATGCATCTATAAAGTTGTGGGATGCCCACTATGAATCATTACTATAACTTGGTGTCCTTGTAGGACCCCCGTGACTCTAAATGTGTGGTACCCAAGAAGTCTTGACATGGTTGCACTAACATGACCTTTAGCCCCATCCTATGATGTCTCCTCACCTAATGATTGGTGTCCATGTTCCTATACCTTCCCTTCTTCCTCTTCATCGCTTTCACTATCAGAATAAACCTCAATGTAATGAGCCTTGCCTTCTTTGTCCTTCCTAGAACACCTCTGTGTTTGTACCCAAGGTTCATGACAACTAAAACATATTTTTTTCTTTTTCATTTCTTTCTTGGTATCCTCATCCAATTTTGGTTTTCTGTACCAATCCTTCTAAAATGGTTTGGTCTCCTTGTTCTTCTGGGGGAAATGTCACTTAGGAAGAACCTTTCTCTTATGAACAACATCGTGCATGTGCCTAGCTCTACCAACTGCACCCTATAGGGTGGTAGGATTATAATCCTTGACCCAACCATGCAAGGGTTTAGATAACCCCTAAACAAATAACATCACCAAACGTGCATGTGATATGTCGATTAACATCACTACAAGACTTTGTAACTCTCATATGAAAGACTCTGGGCTACTTGTATGTCTTAGTTGTGCAACTCTCTAAAATGAAGCTCTGGGTATTTCTTGTCAAATCACTCAATGAGCCTCTAGGTGAAATCAAGTTAGGATGTTATTCCTTCATGAACCAAAGTCACTAACCCATGGTAACACCACTCATGGGCCTCACCATACAAATGTAATGTAGAAAACATAATGGTATCTACCTCCATCATCTAATTGAGCTAGAAATATGTGTCTAGCTTCTGCACCCAATATCTAGCTGAGAATTTTGAGGACCCATCATAGATTGGAATGGTGACTTTCCCAAGTGTAAAATGAAACTAAAATTTATGTTTCGTTTCCTCCACTCTAGGATGGTTTATTCATTTAAGGTTGTAGAAATCAACAATGTACATAGTTTACTGAAAATCATCCGCCAATCTTCTATACTCCTCCAAGTATGTCACAAAGGGTTCATCCTCCTCTTCTTGCACCACTTTTCATGTTCCATAATTACCCAAAAATTGTGGCATGGTGTGTATGTATTCCTTGGTGTACAAGTGAGGGTGACTTTGCATGATGGTGCAAGAATGAATTCCCTCTCCATTATTAGATCTTCTTTCACCATTTTGGTTTTTTTTTGGTTGGTCCCCCCAAGGATTTACTAGCTACTTGCCCCATTAGATCCATCATCAACTTTTGACACTGGTCCAAATCCTTCAAAATATTAAATAGGATACTAATTATACCATCATCATCATCCCTGATGGGTCCTTTTCCTTTATTTGAACTTGAATGTTCTTCTTATCCTACTTCTTCTTCACCCAACGCTACTTCCTCTTCATGTTCTGGAGGTGGTTCTGGATTTCTGTAGCTATGTCTTCTGTAGGCGATGTTTTTCTTGTCTTCTAGTCTCATGTATTTATTGTCAAATATTCCCCTCAAACCTCACAGATATCCAGGAACATGCTCTGATACCACTATAATAACCCACCCAAATGCTGCTACAAATTTTATGGTCTACTTTAGCAATAAATGTGTGTTTTTGAGTTATGACTTTCATCAAACACTTAGGCTGTGGGTTCTATTCACCCTTCCTTAAAGATATTATAAAGTTTCTACTAATTTTGTTATGTTTTTAGTAATTTTCCGAGTTCAAACATTTTTCAAACACTTGATAGACAACCCCCACTTAACTGTCACTATATTTCTTGCTGCCATTAGACTAATGGCTTGTTGTTGGGTGTTAATGTGTTTTTTCTGGTGTAGTTATTTTAGCAAACAATTTGTAGCCTTGTATCAACTTACTGTGTGGATTGTTTTTTCTTTATTTGTATATAGTTTGCATACAACCAATATTTTATTTGTATCATTCAATTCTATGTTGATAACTACAAATGGAAACTGATATGAACACTTAGATTTTATTGAAAATATATATATTTATTACAACAACAACAACAACAATATATATATATATATATATATATATATATATATATATATGTATGTATGTATGTATGTATGTATGTATGTATGTATGTATGTATGTATGTATGTATGTATGTATGTATGTATGTACAAAAAACCCAAAAAATAGTAGAATAACTCCAAATAAGAAACCTGGGATATATACCTCCATGGGACACCTTTTAAATATTAGAATATGAGCCTATAGGTGAATATTTGTGTGCAACAACTCTCTTCAAAGAATACGGGCTTGTAAATGAGGAAAGAGGATACACCATCCTAGAAGTTAGCAATAACATGTAGATAGCAGTTGCCCATATTCGACCTCTCCAACAATACCATCTCGTCTTTCTCAATACTAATATAAAATACATGAAGTCACCCTCCACACTAGAGAATAAACACTCCTTCATCCAAATCTCCCTTTGCTATAGAGAAAACTCAGCCAACACCTTTATCCCAACTAACACCATGAATATCGACACCCAAACAAAAAAGTAAATCAACCCTCTTAGAAAATAATGCATCCACAAGTATTTTACCCCCCCTTAATGGATAACACAGCCTCTTCCAACTCAAAATTCCCCCCACATTAACAAACTCGCCCTAAAGGAGAAATGAGAGCCAACTGCTAATGAAGAACACAACCTCAAACAAATAAATCATCTGTTGAAAGAGAAAATCTCAGTCACAGTAAAGAAATCCATCCCAAATGAAGCACTACTACATATTGAAAAAATTCTGATGAACTATTTCCGACAGTATAGACAAAATTGGTCGTACTGTCGAAAGATACAAGATAAATTTTTCAATTTTTCAATTTTTTTGCAATCCTTCCCGCATTCATTGGACTTGCAATGGAAACCTTTAGATTCATCGCAATTTTGACGGTTTCTCTATCTTTGTCTCAATACCGATGCGATCTCTATGTTTGTCTCAATTCTGACGATATCTCTATTTTCATCTCACTACTTATGCTAGTAGTGCTAGTCGTTGCTCTCTTCAAATAGTCACCCACTATTTGACTAAGTCAACATTGAATTGGTCAATTGTCATCAAAATTTTGACATAAAAAATAATAAATATGTTGCATTTTAGATATGTTGCGATAATTTTTCTATAATGATGATAGTTCAGAAAAGGTATAAGGTGTTCTTGTCAAGCGAAAAATAAATTTATTTTCATAGGTCAATTGCATTGGAATAATATAATAGATAGTCTATTACACCACTCAATTTTATAAGATAATCATAACTATTTTTTTGTGGGGAGGAATGTCAAAAAATACTAGAGATGGCAAAAAAAGTAAAGAGGGTGAAAAGGGTGATAGTAAATGTTATTTCCCTTGCAAAAGATGTTGTACTGCATGTCCCGTACGAATTTTAATAGGAACAACGAAAAGAATTTGTAGGAGATATGGTCACATTGATGGGGGATCGAATGAATATCATCTCATGGTAATTAGCTATATATTGATCATTATATGAATTTATATTGATTGTATTTAAATTTTTTTTATATATATTTTTAATATTTGTTATACACACTATTTTTGCATGATTTTTTGTAATTATAAAGTTAGAATCCCCGCCTGACATCATGCAGAATGCACCTTTTAGTAGTAGAAATGATGTTGTACAAGATGAGGAACATGAAGAGAATAATTATAATATTATATATTATGGACAACATCTGTCTAAAACAGAATGTCCGCAATGTCATATCAGTATATATCGAACCAATCAAGTAACAAATAGGGTGACGTAAAAGGTTCTTCGTCATATTCTCATAATTCCACATTTGTGGCGATTTTTCAAGTGAAAAATCATAGCACGGTTTATGGATTACCATGCATGGAACAAAAGTGGAGATGTTGTTCCTCAAAAGCATGTAGATGGTTATGCATTTAGGGAAATTGAGGAAAAATAGGAAGAATTTAAAGATGAACCTCATAATGTTAGGCTTTCATTGGAAGCTGATAATGTTAATCCATTTGGAGAGCTTCTAGGTCTATTTACTCAATGTGGACCATTTTTGTTATCAACGATAACATTCATCCTTGGATGTCAATAAAGAGGGAGCACATAATGTTGACAATGATTGTTCCAGGTATTTTTTTACATTAATTTTTCAAATGCATCATCATAGCACAGTTTATGGATTACCATGCATGGAACAAAAGTGGAGATGTCTTTCCTCAAATGCATGTAGATGCTTATGCATTTAGGGAAATTGAGGAAAAATAGGAAGAATTTAAAGATGAACCTCATAATGTTAGGCTTTCATTGGAAGTTGATAATGTTAATCCATTTGGAGAGCTTCTAGGTCTATTTACTCAATGTGGACCATTTTTGTTATCAACGATAACATTCATCCTTGGATGTCAATAAAGAGGGAGCACATAATGTTGAAAATGATTGTTCCAGGTATTTTTTTACATTAATTTTTCAAATGCATCATTTTCATTTGTTTCCTTTTTTGCAAAATACCTTTTATTTATTTATTTACTTATATAATATACATATCATGGTACTAATTATGTATAATTTGAAACAATTATGTAAGTACCAAGTTAAATATATGAATTTATATATCGATCCTCTTATCGACGATATACTAAAGTTATGGGTCGACATCACTATGTATGACATCTGCAAGCCAATCAGGGAGAAGAAATTTCAATTTCGTGGAATACTTGTATGGACAATTCATGATGCCCTGGGACTAACACATTTTTTTTGTATGTAAAATTATATTGCACTTTAACACTATATAATTATTTAAAGATAGAATGCATGTTTTTAAAATAATCCCATCATATAATTCTTTGATCTACATAATGTGCCACATACACAAAAGGTACGAATTGCTTCTTTATATTTAGAACCTAATCAATTTGTATGGTATCGATGGATTTGTTCTTGCAAATCACTCGTCACTTGGACAATTTTAACGAAAGAAATGATAGCACACTATGAGGATACAAGGAGTAATACGTTATTTAGCCAATTGATAAATCTCAAGAAAAAGGGTTCAGTTACCGAGCACATTGAGAACTTACTAATATTGAATATAAAGGTAACAAATATTCTAGATGAGCACTTGATTGATGTATTCATAGGAACTTTAAAGGACAACATTCAACATGAGGTTCTCCTTTTGGAACCCAAATCATTGGAGAATGCATTTAAGGTGGCAACAATTGTTGAAAGTAAAAATATGGCTATGGCTAGTAGAAGGACCAATCCTAACATCTATAGAGAGAACAATCCTCCTTCTTCTAAAACACCTCAACCTACAAGGTTGACACCTCAACAATTGGAAGAAATAAAAGAAAAAGGTTTATGCTTTAATTGTGATAACAAGTACAGTAAGGGACATAAGTGTGGTGAGAAGAAAATATTCTACATAGATTGTGAACATGAAGAAGAACAAGAACAGGAACCATCTCAAGATGAAAACGTAGAAGCAATTTTGTCTGAAGAGTTGACTCCCACGATATCTTGTAATGCATTGGCTGGAATTAGCACTCCTCAAACCCTCAAGATCGAAGGATACATCAAAAAGAAAAAGGTAATAGTCCTAATTGGTTATGGCAGTACTCATAATTTCATTCACTATAAATTAGCCAAATCTCTCAATTCTTTTCTATATCCAGCGCCAGAGTTTCAAGTAATGATTGCATATGGAAGAACTATCAATTGCTTAGAAAAATATAATAAGATCAATCTTACTATGGGGGAATATGTAATGAATAGTCTAATGATTGTTATACCCATGGGTGGTGCAGATGTTGTACTAGGAATCCAATGGTTAAAATCATTAGGAACAGTGGCTTTTAATTTTCAATAACTTTTCATGAAATTTTCATTGGAAGGAAAAGAAATTGAGTTAAGAGGTATCATAGGGAAACCCAATAAGGTGATAATCTCTAATGGCATGACAAAATTATTGAAAATGGGACATCAAGGCATTATTTCACAACTATGCTCACTAGATGTTCAAACATCTAAGCCATCTATTCCTCAAGATCTCCAAGGGATCATTGATAAGCATTCCAAAGTATTTGAATATATTCCCAAAAGTGTTCCACCCACTGGAAATCATGATCATGAAATTCACCTAATTCCTGGGAGTGTTCCTCCTAACATCATTCCATACAGATACCCTTATGCCCAAAAGAGTGAAATTGAGCACATGGTTGAAGAAATGTTAGAGGATGGCATTATTAGACCTAGCCAAAGTTCTTACTCTACACCAGTGGTAATGGTATTCAAGAAAGATAGCTCATGGTGTATGTGTCCATATTATAGAGAGATCAACAACATCACTATTAAAGATAAGTTTCCCATTCTCGTCATTGATGAATTGTTAGATGAACTACATGGAGCAATCTGTTTCACAAAATTGGATCTCTATTCAGGGTATCATCAGATTAGAATGAAGGAAGAGGATATCCCAAAAACAACATTCTGAACTCATGAAGGCCATTATGAATTTTTGGTCATGCCTTTTGTACTTACAAATGCACCTTCCACATTCCAAGGGTTGATGAATTCCATTTTCAATCCCTTCCTTCGAAAATTGGTGTTAGTGTTTTTTGATGATATACTAATCTATAGCAAGTCTTGGGAGGATCATGTGTGACATGTTGACAATGTGATACAATTACTAAAGGAGCAACAACTATATGCCAAACCATAGAAATGTTTCTTTGGAGTGAAGGAGGTAGAGTATTTAGGTCATATTGTATCTCATGAAGGTGTCAAGGTAGACCCTAACAAGGCTAAGGCCATGATGGACTGGTCGATTCCCAAAACATTGAAGATTATTAGAGGATTTTTGGGTTTGACAGGTTACTACCGCAAGTTTGTTTGGCACTATGGAAGAATAGGAGCACCTTTAACAACACTAACTAAGAAGGATGCATTTTCATGGACTCCAGACGCAACTAAATCTTTTGAGCAACTTAAAGAGATGATGTACAAATCTCTTGTCTTGACCACTCCATACTTCACAAAAACCTTTATTGTGGAATGTGATGCCTCGGGAAATGGAATTTGTGTTGTCCTAATGCAAGAAGGAAGGCCCCTGGCTTTTGAAATTCGACCACTCAAGGGAAAGGAATTACACAAACCCATTTATGATAAGGAAATAATGGCAATACTACATGCATTGAAGAAATGGTGTCCTTACCTAATAGGTAGGCACTTCAAGGTCAAAACAGATCATGATAGTCTTAAATACTTCTTGGAACAAAGTCTATCTTTAGAAGAACAACAAAAATGGATAACCAAGATATTGGGTTATGATTTTGAAATCATCTATAAAAAGGGGAAGCAAAATGTTGTGGCAGATGCACTCTCAAGAAAGTATGAAGATGTTGAGGCCTTTCTTTGTGCTATCTTGATCATCCAACCCGATTGGATAATAGAAGCAAGGGATGAATGAAAGAATGACAAAAAAGTGTGGACTCTCATTGAAAGGTTGCAGTAGGATTCCAGTGCATCAGATACATTTACATGGAAAAATGATTCACTATGGTACAAAGATCGCTTATATTTGTGTAAGAAATCCCAACTCAAACAAAATGTATTATTGAAATTGCACACCTCTCCAGTAGGAGGGCACTCGGGAGTTTTGAAAACCTACCATAGAGTTAAGAAGGATTTTTTTGGGGATGGACTTAAAGCTAGTTTTCAAAGGTTTGTGGCAGAATGTTTGATTTTCCAACAAAATAAGGTGGAAACAATTATGACCCTAGGTCTTTTACAACCATTATCCATCCCAAGTCAGTGTTGGGAGGAGGTTTCAATGGATTTCATCACAGGGTTACCAAAGTTTGAAGGAAAGAGTGTCATCATGGTGATTGTTGATAGAATAACCACGTATCCACACTTTTGTGCACTCTCTCATCCCTTCAAAGCTAGTACAGTTTCCACCACATTCATGGAGACAGTTAAAAAGCTACATGGCAGCCCAAATATTATTGGAAGTGACAGAGGTCCCATCTTCACTGGACATTTTTGGACAGAATTATTTTCTTGTTTGGGTACTCAATTGGCTCATAGCTCATACTATCATCCTCAATATGATAGACAAACTGCGATAGTCAACAAATGTCTAGAAGGATACCTTTGTTGCTTTGTCTTTGATAAACAAACACAATGGTTCAAATGGTTACCCTTGGAAGAATGGTGGTATAACACTTCCTTTCATACTACAACAAAAATGACACCATTTATGGAACTCTATGGATACCACCCTCCTTCCATCACTTCTTCTCTAAAAGAAAAAATATAACGTTCAAGCAGTGGAAGATCACATCAAGAATCAACAACAAGTTCTCCAAATCTTAAAGGAAAACCTGACCATGGCACAAAATCACATGAAACAACAAGCAAATCAACATCGTAGTGAAAGAATTTTTAAAGTAGGGTATTGGGTGTTTTTAAGACTACAACCATACAAACAGATGTCCCTCAAGAAAGCCAAGAATGATAATAAATTATCACCAAAGTACTATGTCCCTTATAAGGTGTTGCAAAAGATTGGTACTATGGCATACAAATTGGAGTTTCCTTCATCTTCACGAATACACCCAGTTTTCCATGTTTCATGCTTAAACAAGGTTATAGGTGACAAAATCCCAGTGAAAACTATATGGCCAGAACTTGATGAGGAAGGAAAAGTCATATTGGAGCCTAAAGCCATCACTGACACAAGAATTCGCCAACTGAGGAATAGATCCATTTCAGAGTATCTCATTAAATGGAGGAAACTACCGGTTGAATATTGCACTTGGGAAGATGAGTCTTTTATACAGAAGCATCCAAAGTTACTCAAGCATTGTGGACACCACTTTTCTCAAGGGGAGGGGCATGTTAAGCCCTAATATTGGCTCATTACCCCTTAATTGAGGAATATTACATTAGTAATGTTATTTTATTTATGTTAGCTTTATTCCATTAGTTGTAATTATATCTCCTTGTCTCCTATATATACCAGGGAGACATTTTCATTTGGATTCATCTTGTACTTGAACATATACGTGGGGTAAAAGGAGGTTTCCCCCTCGAAGAGGCTTATTATCTGAAATTATCTCTTTTTCAATGCGTTGAGTACTTATTCTGAGGTTTTTCTATGCTATATTGATATTTGGTTCTTAACATTGTAGGTCTTCAAATGAAGGGTAAGTTTTTGTGTCTGGTTTGTGGTCCTAAGATGAAGTATCTTCATTCAAAATTTTTAGGAAATATGGTGTTTGATGAGTATAGGAACTTCCTCCCTAAGAACCCTAGGTATTGTACTAATGAAAAAATATTTTCAATTGGAAAGAAGAGACCAGATTAAAACCACAAAGATTAACACCTCACTGATAGAGGTTGGAATATAACAAAAATCTTCAACGTACACAATTTCTTTATGTACTTTATGTGTAATATGGTTTTGAATTTTTATTTTAATTATTGAATTTATTTTACCGTATTTGATAATTATTGATGTGATTTATTTTATGCTTCATCTTACGAATGTCATCGTGAAGGTATTAATAATGGGCTTCCATAAGGAATGAAATGTTATCCCACTCAATTCATGAGGTTTCCCTACTGTGAGGAGATACAAATATCTCAATTGTTTGATACAATGCATATACGGAAGAATGTGACAGAAACATTATGGAGAATCATAGATGGTAGGAGGGATAAATAAAAATTGTCAAAATTTGTACTGACATTCAAGAAGCCAATCATGCAATGAAAAATGATATCCAATCAAATAATGATGGAGACTGAAATAACCTTCCATGGTTATTAACAGAGAAACAAAGCAATGATGTAAAAGAGGTCATTCAAAGAATTAAATTTCCCTCAGGATTTTCTTCAAACATAAATAACATTTTAACAAAGAAAGGTGAATTTGGTGGGGTAAAAACACATGATTGGCATACCTTCATCAAGGTAATAATTTTTCTTTACATATTTATATATTGGTCATATATGTTTTTAAATATTTTAATTTGTTTTCATCTACTTTGGAAACAAATAACGATTCACTTTTATTGTTACAATATGTTCTACCTCTATCTCTCCCAAACGACTTTGACAAGAACTTCAAACAAGTTATATATGATCTTGGAAAATACATGAGGTAAGTACTTGTGATTTATATGCAAAAAAAAAATTCAATTTGTTGTTGTACTTAATGATACATCTTTTACTTGTAATGTAATATATATTATGTTTTGTTGAAACATGTTATTTCCTCTCATCAATATATGTAGATGGTTGTCCAATTTCATTGAAAGAAATCCATCAAGATGATATAAAGTGTTGGAAGAGAGAAATTCCTCGGCTAATGTGTGAAATGAAAAAGTATCTACCTCCACCATTTTTCAATGCACAAGAAAAATACCTCATTCAACAAGTTGAGGAGATTGAAATGTGTGGACCTGTACACACAAGGTCAATGTGGATAGTGGAGAGGCACTTGAAATCATTGAAGGATTTGGTTAGACAAAGATCATGTATTGAGGGTTCTATGGTGGAGGGATATATGGTATATCAATCCATGGTGTATATTAGTCAGTATCTTCCTAAATTAGCAGTGTCAACTATGCATGTAGTGGATCCCATTTGGAATGTGAACTCCATAAAAAAATTTGAATGGGATCACATGTTGGGGAAAGGTAGAATGAAGAAAGCGAGAGGTAATTAAATTGTGTATATTTCTAATACATAAAAAAATTCATTTTTTGTGTAATATATGATCATACTCATTTATTATTTATTCTTTCATCAATTATTAATATTTACCATGGTTTTAACTAATTTTTAATGTTGGTGAATTATGACTTTTTGATTAAGTTGCTCAAGATTGGGATGCTCTACATTTATACATTGCAAACAATATTGATTGGATGAAGGAATGGATTGAAAGATGTAAACAACATGATGGCGATAGGTTATCATGGAAAAAATTGTCTGAATTGGTTAGAGAATCTCATCGTAATGGAGATGCCAATGTTATGCAGAGGGAAATTGATTTAGCATATGGTTTGAAAGATGCTCATGCAAGAAAATTCACCCATTTTATTCAATTAATTTATATTATATTAATGTGATTGGAGGTGTGTTTTTTCTAGATACTTTCCAAGTTATATAAATATTTTTATTAATTGACAATGCATATTTTACATGTTTGGCATATTGCAGTTGAAACACCACAAGGCTATGTGGTGCAATCGCTGTAAATTTTGCATCAAATAGTTGGATGAAACCAATAAAACTTTTGATAGTGGGATAATTGTAGTATTCTAGGTCACTAATGTTTCCTCTAGGAGTGATAAACATCCCCAAGAATCTGAAAATAAATATTATGGGTATTTGGATGATATAGTTAAGTGTGACTTTAATTCCTTCAAAATAGTTATGTTTTCGGCATAAAATGGTATAGGTTACGAATGCAATAACCTAATGAGGAAAGAACTATTATTCAACATGCCAATGGATTTCCTATGATTAAAAAAATGATGTTTGAAAGATGACATGATCACTATTTTTTTCCAAGCCAATGTGAATGGGTCATTTACTCAAAGGTTCTAGGTGAGAGGGATTGGTCATTTGTTGTTAGATATGATCCAATAGGAAGGCCAGTAAAGTATACTATAGAGGAAGAAGATGATATTGAATAAGAATATGATGTGCTAGAGACAAAGTAGGAATATTGGTCGATAGATGGAGAAGACGGGGAAGATGAACCAGGCTGAGGAGACAATGCATTTATTGATGATGATGTCGATGAAGATATGATTGAAAATGAAATTGATTACGATGATGATATCTTCAATCCTTTCAACATCATTTATGAACCAAATGATGATAAAAGTGTCAAGTTAGATTAATAAGAAGATACAAAAGAAGGATGATACAAATGTTGAGTTGGATGAGGTATGTAACTATATATTTTAATTTGTATGAAATATTGTCTTTAAATAATGTACTTATGTCGGTTAATTACATTTTTTTAAGTTTTATTCCATTTTTTATATCCTATGTCACATTTTGTTTACTATGTAAAACATGAAAATAGTGGCCATAACATATGTGCTAAACTAAAATTACCATTTACAAACTCAAAATTTCATTCACCTTAATTAATTTTTGTTTTGGTAGTTTCTATGCATGATTACTATGTTGCTTTTGCTTATTTTCTATTTTATAGATTGTGTATTGGGGAATTGAGTGTGATGTAAGGGGAAGGGTAGGGTCCATATGATCTTCCACCTTCATGTGGTTGGCCTTGTTCAGTAGAGAATAAATTATTCTCGAAACATGAGAAGTTCATTCATCTTTATACCATCAACATAAATGTCATCATTGTTGTGATATTATTGTAGCAACGATGCATGGACATGTGTATCGAACAAATTTTAAAGGAAAAAACTAAAATACATTTTACTAGGGCTAAACATGGGAAATGGTGACCTGTGAATGGGGCCAACATTGAAATTTTTTCAAACTATTTCTATATTCACTGAAATTTGACATGGATAGATTGTTCACATGCCCTAACGATATCACTGGAGGGTTTCCAGAATCAAATATCACTGACACACCAGCTCTATATATCTGATATTGTCCTTGTTTCATTTGAATTTTCTTGGATTAATGTGATGCATGGAACTCCCAATATACCCATTGTCATGCTCGTGCTCTTTATATTCATTGTTTGTGTTTTTAAAAACCAACATCATGCCAATTAGGCCCATTATTTTGGTCATGGAAAGAAGAAGGAAGTAGATGATATTTTGTATTTAAATAATGATTTCATACTAATATTCTTTATGGATAAAAAATGTACATAGATGAAATAAAAAAACAAAGACAAGAAATAATTGATATTGAAGCTTGTGTGATTAATCAAGTACTTATTTATTGACTTTATTGCATTCCCTTGCAATACAAGATGTGGGGATGTGCGTCTCGGTTGAATTTTAAAGGAAACAAATAAAATACATTGTATTAGGGCTAGAGTACATGATGGGCAACAATGACTTGTGAATGGGGCCAATGTTGAAATTTTTTCAAAATGTTTATGTATGCATTGATATTTGACATGAATAGATTGTTCACATGCCTTGATGATATGGAATGTTTTGCAGAATAAAATATCACTCACACACCCACTCTGTATATTGATTGATCTTGTCCTCATGTTGTTTTAATTTTCTTGGTCGAATTTTAAAGGAAAAATGTATTAAAAGACATTGTACTAGGACTAGAGTACATGATGGGAAAAAGTGACCTGTGAATGGGGCCAACGTTGAATTTTTTTCAAAATGTTTATATATGCACCACAATTTGACATGGATAGACTATTCACATGCATTGATGATATGGGAGGGTTTCTAGACTCAAATATCACTCACACACCCACTCTTTATATTCATCGTCTATGTCGTTCAAAACCAACATCATGCCAATTAGGTCCATGATTTTGTACGTGGAAAGAAGAAGGTGGTAGATGATATTTCATATTTAAATAATGATTTCACACTAATATTTGTTATGGAGAAAAAAATTACTTAGATGAGAGAGAAAAAAAAATACAAGAAATAATTGATATTGAAGCTTGTGGGATTACTCAAGTGTTTCTTTATTAACATTATTACATTCCCTTGTAGTACTATATGTGGGGAAGTGCATATTAGTAGAATTTTAAAGGAAACAAATAAATTAATTGTATTAGGGATAGAGTACATGATGGGAAACACTGACTTGTGAATGGGGACAATGTTGAATTTTTTTCAAAATGTTTTTGTATGCACTAAAATTTAACATGGATAGACTATTTGCATGCCTTGACGATATGGGAGGGTTTCTAGAATAAAATATCACACACACACTGACTCTATATATTGACCCATCCCATCCTCATTTCGTTTTAATTTTCTCGACTGAATTTTAATGGAAACAACTATTAAAAGACATTGTACTAGGGCTAGAGTACATGATGGGAACACTGACATGTGAATGGGACCAACATTGAAAGTTTTTCAAAATGTTTCTATATGCATAGAAATTTGACATGGATATATTTTTCACATGCCTTGACGATATCAGAGGGTTTGCAGAATCAAATATCACTCGCACACCCACTCTCTATATTCATCGTCTGTGTCATTCAAAACCAACGTCATGAAAACTAGGCCCATGATTTTGGTCATGGAAAGAAGGAGGTGGTAGATGAGATTTTTTATTTAATTAATGATTTCGTACTAATATTATTTATGGAGAAAAAAAGTACTTAGATGATAGAAAAAAAAAAGACCAGAAATAACTTATATTAAATCTTGTGTGATTAATCAAGTACTTATTTATGGATGTTGTTGCATGCCCTTGCAGTACTAGATGTGGGGACACACGTCAAAATAGAATTTTAAAGGAAACATCTAAAAGAAATTGTACTAGGGATAGAATACATGGTGAGAAACAATGACCTCTGAATGGGGCCAAAGTTGAAATTTGACATGGATAGACTATTTGCATGCCTTTATGATATCAGAGGGTTTCTGGACTCAAAGATCACTCACACACCCACTCTATACATCGACCCATCTCATTCTCATTTCATTTTAACTTTATTAATAAAATTGGAAAGGAAACAACTATTGAAAGACATTGTACTACGGCTAGAGTACGTGATGGAAAACAATTACCTGTGAATGGAGCCAACATTGAATTTTTTTTTAAATGTTTTTGTAATAACCTAAATTTGACATGGATAGAGTGTTTGCATGCCTTGTCGATATGGGAGGGTTTTGAAACTCAAATATCACTCACACACCCATACTTTATAGGGATATATTAATTAATGGTTATAGTCCTAAGATTTATAGAGATTGGGCGTTAACACTAATAAGGGATTGTGGTTAGCGGTCATAGGGGCCAATTCTAAGTGTCATAGGAGTTAGGGTTGATACTAGTTACTGTTAGGAGGTATTAATATTGACATATAAGGTCTAGATGTTATTGTTCTTAACTATTTAGATCGGTTATTAATTAAGGGTAATAGTGTTAAGTCTAAGGGGTTACAAGGGTTTAAGGTCTATATGTGCTACATTTTAAAGTTTATATGGATTAGGGTTGATATAGGTTAGGCATAGTTTATATGAATTATGGGCTATACTGTTGATAAGGTATATACTAAGTTTATATGAATTATGGGCTATACTCTTCAAGGGTTATAGGGATTATTGGTCACGGGGATTAGGGATCATAAATGTTATATTCTTAAAATATTAGGAATGTTAAGTGTAAGAGTATTAGGGTTATAAGTGTTGAAATGGACACTTGACACTGAGAGGGTGGGGTGAACCATTGTCACAAAACTTTGGACAATTTTCCACTTTTCATAAATTAACCGAACAATATATAGTTATTTCATTTTCTCAACCAAAATATAAAAGAATAAATATTTTATTTACTTATTTAACTTGAATGAATACATAATATAAATATTTGAATAACTTCAAATTCAAGCAACTATGAGAGACCCATGTCTCTGTTACAAGACCTAGCTTGTAGTTCTCATATCCAACTGAGAAATGAGGAATCCAGCCCTCATAACAAGTCCCATCTTGTTGATCTCAGATCCAACCGAGATGTGAGGAATCCAAACCTCATACAAGATCCATCTTGTAAACAGGCACCAACCTGATAGAATGAACCTTCATTCAATCCATTATATATAAATATATATACTTCAACAAATTCAAGTACACTTCTTCTCATCATTCTTTCTTGTTTATATAGTCTTACAACTGGTGTGAATTTGAATCATTGTGTCTTTTGATATTTGAACCATTGTACCATTTCATAATATTAATATTTAATTAATATCATTTTTCCTTTTATTCTTTATTCATAATGCTCATGAATTAACTCGATTTTAATCATGACTATGTGTTGGTTCTTTTGTCTTAGTGAGTTGATAACAGAGATGGATCAACACATTATATCATCCTCATGCTTCTGTTGTGTTCTCAGTTCACAAACATATCATATTTTGATCTTTTATCAATTTTCTGTATTATTTTAGTATTGACTCTCTGTCGAATTAAATATTTAAGAGGCTCTTCCTTCAAACCATATATATATGGATAGATGTGCAAAACAATGGTCTTATTGATTTGAGCATTGCCTCTTATTTTTCCCTTTGTTTCTTTATATGACTGCAGGTGGTGACCAGGTGCTAAGATAAATAAGTGCTTGATCACTTGTCAATATCGACGGTCATGTTTTAATGTCGCAATGATATGGACGGTTCTCATTTACTTTGAAACTTCGGCTATTCGTGGCTCTTGAATTCTGGAGTAGCAATTTCTTTGAAGTGATTACCTACCGAATGAGTCATAAAGCAGTGCTGACCACTTGTTGTCAGTTAACAACTCCACTTACACTATCCTTCCACTACACTTGATCATTGATTGGGAAAGCACCCAAAGTAGATCAACGGTTAACGTTGACTTCGGCCTTCAACACTTCAGGTGTTTTCTCCTTCACATTCCTTCAATATTTCGGAGTTCATTTCACCGAAGTAGATCAGATGATTGGATTTTATTGGCATAATGAATGGTTCTCATTAATTTCGTAACTTTGGGACTTCAAGTATTTGATGGTGGTGAAACTCCCAAAGTACAAAACTCTTGGAGTGATGTAACATGCTAACGTCACTTGTTGACATGGAACATGCCGAATTTGATGACTATTCCAATCCAACGACCATCATGTATTTTCCAGATCTGATGGTCCTTCATCATTTCTTATCCTATCCTTCCACTTTATAGATCGGACGATCAATATCACCGGGGATGATTTTAAGGATGGAAATTTGTTTTAAAATGTAGAAACCTTGGCGAATCTTACTAATACTTCATATGCCAACTATAAATGTTTGGCGATATTTTTTTAAAAATATTCAAATTTATAATGATTTTATATAGTTTTTATAAATTTTTGGCGATTTTTAAGGTAAAATAATTTTATCCTATATAATTTGGGCGAATCATTTTTAAAATAGTGAATCTCGTTGTTGGAAAAACCATGGAAAATTAGCCCATGAGTGAAATTTATCCCCTAAAATCATCCATGAATATCACTCCTGAAATATTTCTCAAATCGGACGATTCATGTTCTCTTCAGAACATTTATGGATTACACTGTCCTTCCACTTTACTCAATCCAATGGTTGGTATTTTATCCAAAGCGTTCCTTGGATTGGATGATTCATGTCTACTTACGGACTTCGGCCTTCGGATAATCTTACTTATTCTCAACGTTTTTTTTCCAAAGTGGTCAACACCGAAGTTGACCACTATTGATCTAACAGTTCCCATTTTCTATTCCAAATCAATGACTAATACTTAACTCTAGATCGAATCTGGATCTAACGACTGAGAAACATTCTGAAGCTCCTGCTTCATATCTAATGGTCCTTATTTAACCCAAAAAATATTAAATCAATCCAACAACTATCGGGAATTCGAGTATTCGAGATCTGAGCCATTTTTCCTTGCTTATCCTAACCTTCCACTCAACTTAAGCCAATGGTAGAGAATGATCCCAGAGTAGATCAACGATCAGGGATGATTTTACGGTCCCAAATAGAACGATGTCTAAAAGTATCATTGAGCTCTGTAATGGAAACTGCTCCTTGGTAGTGGAACTAATGCCAACTATATATCTATTCGGTAGGTGACGATTGACGGTCTAGACGAATTGCAGGATTGGAATTAACACATTGTTTAATTCTCCCTTCTCTCTCTGCAATCAATCCCTACCCTTGATCCGGCGCTTGCATATCTGATGGTCACAACTTGATATGATCGTTGAACAATACTCCAACGATCCTTCTCTTGTAACTCCTAGATCTGATGGTCCTGATTTGTCCCGTAATGATAATGGATGACTTATGTGCATCATTTCTTCTGAGCCTCCTGTGCATCATCTTTTGTGAGATTTTTGGGTTTATACATATGCTTCATCTCTTGTGTGATCTAATACACTTCCTCTCCTCAAATTTGATCTATGCATATTGTCTGACATTTTCACTCTTTTCATACTTTCAATGCGCTTTTCCTTATGAGCTTTGATCTCTGCATACTATTTGACAGTCTCTGCTAACTGTGCACTTTTCCTTCTATGCTTTGATCTCTACATAATTTTTAACATTCTCTGCTAACTGTTATACTGTTGAAATCAATGACAATTTTATCTATGATAAATCAAAAATAAAAATTCATCATAAAAACTTATCATCACATCATAATGACATCGACTAGTGACATAAATGAAAACATGTCCAACAATCTCCCCCTTTTTCATTGAGCGCAACCCACTAACTTCATACAAAAAATTCCCTTGTGATGATGTTGCCTCCTATGAAGTTACTCTCCCCCTTTGAAATCAATGGAAAAGGTTTCTCCCCTTATGATCAACATATGTCTTTGACTACTCTCCCCCTTTGTCTCTGAAAGTGTAGCTCTTCCTGATAAGGTCTCTTCTCCTGTTATTTTTAAAAAATTCTTAGCATAATCCTTCGATTTTGTAGAACCCAATTTAAACTTCTTTTTGTATTTTATTTCTTTGGTTAACAAATTATGACTTCATCAAAATTTGATATTGTCCCATATTCTTCTATAGACACTTCTTTTTCTTAGGCTTGATTTTTTTCATATTGAATTTCATATTCTGTTGGGACAGGGGCAGACCTAGGGTTCAACACTTAACAACGCAGCAACAAAACCTTGACTATCGACCCTTTTGACAACACCTGCGAAGAAGGTGAGGTCTCACCCAAGGTAGACGCAAAGGGGGTTATAGGACGCAAGTGTTTGAAACCAAGCTGGGACACATATTTGTGATAATGACACTTCGTTGAGTATTATTATAAAGCTAGGAAGTGACATGCATTAGTTTATTCACCTTATGAACATCGCAGAACATATATAAGATATTTCTAGTGCAATAACAACAAATATTAAGAACTTCAACCACTTAGCACTTAGCACTCTGAATCAGACCTAGCATTATAACATAAGAAATGCATTTAAGAAACACATACATATTCATTACACATATAATCTAAGCACTAAGAAAAACATAACAGATATAACATTGCACAAAGCAAACAATAAGACACCAGATATATGTGGTTCACCCCAGTGTGGGGCTACGTCCACCAACCGCTTTGCCTCTTTATTATTTGTCAAACTCTTACATTCAGTTAGTCCTATGCACTAAGCCATAGAGTCAAGCTTCACATTGGATAGGAGATATGTGCACTAAGCACTAGATCCTCCTTCCAAAACTAGATCAAGGCACAAAGCCAACTCTCTATCAAGAACAAATTCTTAACACACATGCATTCCCTTGCACGAAGCCACTTGAACTAATTACACTTAGCCAACTCCAACCCATCTTTTACAATACAGTCTTCTTTATTTACACTTTTACAAATCCTTACAATAAGGGCTAAACATGGGAAAATCCCATAAGCCGACATCCCATAACCCATTACAAAAACCCTTAAGAACCCGTTACTGGGTACACATAGCCCGCAAAATAAGTGAGATCCACGATCTCAGCTCCACTTGGGAGCTCCATCTTCGACCATCGTGTTGAAGTCCAAAAGTGGGCCAACTCTTACCAATGTTTCCTCCAAACTTGGTCGAGGGCTAATACATCCCCAATACGCACCTGTAACTCATCCCGAGCTACTCGGGTTTGGACAATGCTTCTTTGAAGGCCTCGAGCTACCTTGACTTGCTTCTTCACCTAAGCCTGCTTCTTAGTGAGCTCCTAGATTGTTTGCTCTATAACAAGCCCTTCCACGTGTTTTTCTACTAATGCAACCACTTAGTCCAATTGTGAGCCCTGTCCATCAATCTCTTCGAACACCTTACAAGGTTCATCCTGCATAAGTTGCATCTTTTGTGTGACTTCCATTACCTTTCCATGGAGGGTATTGATATGTTATTGTACTGCGTGGTGCTCTTGGGATCTTTCATTATTTCTACCACAATGAGCATATTGATCTGTGACTACATGGAAAATGCCTATTGTTGCACCTCATGTAACTTCACTTCCAGGTTTCTTAGCTCTGGATCCTCGGTGAGGTGTTCATATGTTTGTGCACTTCTATAACTAAGTTTTTTTCATTATGAGGTGAGGGTTCTTATCATTATTAGTGTGTTCTTAGTGGTCTCCTCCCTTTGGTGACACACCTCCTATGGGGTGCTCGGTCCTGTTTGGGCCTCCAAATCTGTTATCCTAGCTTGAAGCTGCTGGAGGGTCTCAGCGAGCTTCACTACTTGAAATTCGAATGGATCTTGGTCCTCCTGTACCAAGCCTAGTATAGAGTGACATGCTTTACTCATCGCTTCTTTGACCATGGCCCACTCTATGAGAAAATTCTCCTTTTCTCTCTATAGCTAGTATTTTTCCTCCTGGAGCTTCACCTGAAGAATCTACTTTCTCACTTTCCTGGGCTGCTACCTTGTCCCGCGCTGCTCGTAATTGTGCTAGGACTCCATATTTATCCTATTTCAAGGATTTTGTAGCCTTCTCCTTCTCTTCCTAGACTCTTTGAAGTCGATATTCTGTTGCATCTGCCAGTCTTCTTAATTGGGTTGGTCATGCCCCAATTCTACAATATGTGATGAGGAAGGTACACTAGGTATTGTGTGGACCAAACGAACAACTTGATGTAATTCCTTCAATTCCTTCTCGATCCTTCCATATATCTCCTCCTACTTCTTTTCATATCTCTACAAGATGTCCTCATAAGCATCCTCCATATCTCTACATACTAGAATGATATCTTCCTCTGTGAGAATGGCCTCCAACTGGGGCTTATGAGTGTGTGTATTCTTCCTGGTTGAAGGTTTCTTTGGAGATCCCTTCCAATTCTGAAGTTTTACTTTCCCAATAGGGGGATCCTCAACTGGAGGGGTGGTATATTTGCCTTCTCCTTTCCCTTCTTCTCCTTCATTGCCTCCTCCCTATCCTTATGCTTCTTCGTCTCCTCCTCCTAGAAAATTAGACCCATTATCTTCAAAAGTGTTGTCCTCCTCATCGCTCTCTATATCCTGGAATTCCTCCTTCTTTTTATTCTTATTTGTCCCACTAGACCATCCAACATGCTCGACCCGAGTGACTATGGGGCTTCCTATGGTGTTAGTGTCAGAGAGTTCTGCATCAACTATAGGTAAAGGAAATTCCTCTGACCAGTCCTTTGTAATATTCTCCATGTATTCATCTGTTATCTTGTAGTACGACTATAACTCTTCTTGTTTCACATCTCGACATGCAATGATGTATATGAAATGAATATCTACATAAAAATCTTCTATTGGTTGGTATTGGTGTAGGGTATGTTATGTCATGTGAAAAAATGATTCAATGGAAACCTTTAATTGATGATAGTATGCATGAAACACTGCATTGGACTAGCACTGCTTTGTCATGTCGTTGGTATATGATCAAAATGATCAGCCAATTGTAATGGAATTCATATCCCAAATCCTAGGCTTTGTGACAATCCTTATCCATCTCATTGATGAGGCAATTCACCCAGTTCATATCCATGCCCTCCACACATTTTCCTGCAAGGTCCACCACGAACCCGGTGTCCTGTGTGGGGCGATTATTCCTTACGATATTGCCAGCTATGAGTAGGAAAACGAGGCTCACTGCACCATCTTGTATAGAGGATACCTTGTAGCATTGCTTTCCTTTATCTACTTCTCCATAAGCTTCCTTGATGTGCCATGCTAGGTAACGGTCAGAGGATTTTCCCTGGATAACATTGTTGAGGGTAAGGTCCCTTCACACTTAAGCCTGTGATCTGGTGGATCAACATCAAATCCATAGTAATCCTTATGTTAAGCCACATGTATCCTCCATGATAGCATGACAGGAGGAGTTTAACGCAAGCGTTAAACTCCTTCTGGTGGCCAAAATGGTTGATCTTCATCACATTCAACATGGTGGACTACACCAACCCCTTAATCCATGGTTGTGAGACAAGGCAAGGCTTCTTCCCAATTGACTTCATGAAATAGCGATGCAATGCCAACATGGAGTAGTTCTTCTGGTCTCTCAAGTTGAATTCATTGTTCTTCAATAGCGGGATCTATTCTAACTGACTCTTGACTATGTGTATTCCTTTTGGAATGTACACATTGAACACAATGTACTCATAATATCAGGGGATGTTGTCATTGTTAAAAATGCCAGCCAAAGGTGGGATATACTCTAGTACGATCGACGAGATTTTCTTCGCATTAGCTAGATCCCCATGGTGCTTACTCCGTTGCTTAGTCACGAGGTTGACATGGCCAGAATGACATCCATTTGAAGGGGAAGCCTGTAGTTTCACAGTCGATGATGCTTGGACACCTTTAGATATCGTTATGTTGGCCATTAGCTTCTTGAGAAATTCCTCGACAAACTTTTCTAATTCACTAGGTTCTCTCGACATTCTAACTTTAAAAAAAACAGGTCGAGGTAGACAAATGGAGAGATGGGGTAGACATGCATACAGGTAGGGTCTAGTTTCAGATAGCATAGCTCAACACACAGACAATTATTTTCTTGGATCAGTTAATAATGGGTGGCAAAAAGTGGTTTTGACACAATGATTGATGAGTTAAATAATTGGGGTATTGTAACGGATCTTCTAATGACCAGGAAATGCTTCCATCAATGTAATTTTTTCCCTTATGGCCTCGTCTCAACATCCAAAAGCATTCCATCAGCCCATAAATTCATTTTCTAACCATTCTGGAGTGCCATTCTAACGGTCGGGGTGCCTCCAATGGTCATATAATTTCTCCAGGGCGAAGTCCCATTCTGCACAGTCCTTCTGGTCCAGTGAGCTTCAAATCTTGTGAAATTGCCTCCTGCAAGGTTCCATTCTACGAAGTCTTCGATTTTTTCTCTGTAGCTTCTTGTAGCTTTCCCAACTTAGCTTTCTTTTTATTGAGCTTCCTTGTTGTTGAGGACAAGATAGGAATTGATCTTACTCAAGCATTTTCAGACTTCACTTGGCTAAATTAAAGTAGACGAGAATATCACTCTATGTTTATAGCCAACAAAAATATGTATCCTAACACACAAGTATTAATTACAAGTGCTTAGGCTAGTCTTTTATCAACAAAAAGCTTGTTGGAAAATCACTTTTTAAGTATTTTTCTGAAAATATCAGTTGCTGAAATAAATGTAAGAATAGAAGTAAAGACACCAAGATCATAATCAATGTAGATGAGACATAAAGAAATCCTTTATTTCATTCCAATTCACCAAAGAGTCATTGTCTTTACAAAACTTCACACAGAAATCTTGAACCAAAGTCAAACATAGAAATCCCCGATGGAACATACAAAAGGACCTCTGACAAAAAAAGTGTCTGAATGATTTGATTCAGACCTGAATATTGTTGTCTACAATAAGACCCTTCTATCACAAAAGAGAATTAGGCTATGATGAATATATGAATGAATGAAAAGTGAACTATCTCAACATAACTCAAAGAGAAAACCTTATCATTCTTTGTGCTTTTATCCTCCTTTGTTCCTCTCCTTAGTTCAGCCTTTAACAATTTAGAATTGGTTAGAGTAGTTGAACTAGCTTATTAGTTAAGTTAGCATAAGGCCTTAACTAACTTTAGTTAGGGGGGCCAATAGTAATTATAATAAGGATCATCATTAAATAATAACTAGTAGGTGGGACCCCTTGTGACTCCCTTTAGTTCATAACTATCCTACCATCATAACTTAATCCATTAGTTAAGAAAACACACTTCCTTGTGCCTCCCATCAACATATATATTTTTGGAAATTTTAACTCCTGAAAATTGAAATTATTTCAAAAATAATACTAAATATATTCAAAATAAAACATCTTGTCCAAAATTCCTGAAGTCATTCTGTCATTATGGGACTTGGAAAGGAGACCTTCCAGGCCTAGGTAGAGCTGCTCCCTACCCAATCCAACCGAAGAATCCTGTGTGTGTAATCGATTAGAAAATAGTCTCTTTGAATAGCCATGCAGGACAACTCTTAAAATATGAAATAGATTCGGCTCAAAATGTATCAAGCTCATGCAATCCAATCCACACAAATTGTTTTAACATTAATCAATGAGCAGGGGGGTGGAAAAATTGTTCAAGGATACATGAGGGGTTTGTAATTAGCGAAAATATGATATAATTAAAGGGAATAGATATGGTCATTGCTCAATGATAATAACAATCAACTATAAACAAACCAATAAACCTTACTGCAATCCACACATAGTTCTGCCACTTTTATCCAATCTAAAACAAAACCGTCCTTAGTTGTGATCAATATTAGAACAGGGGGTAAAGAAAATGAATATGGGATATGTGATGGGTTTATAATTTGCGAAAAATGAGATAATGAGGGGGAAATGAAATTTTTACTTTTCATGAGATTAATCAAGAAATCCATAACATATTTGTAGCAAGGAAAATATGCATCAACCAACAATCGGATGATTGAGTAATAGTTTTTGTACATTTGCCTAATTTCACTACCCATTAATATCCAACATAGTGCCATTACAAAAAAAGTTTTCCACACTCTTTGCAAGAGGTTTTGTCCCTCTTAATTGTATGTTCTACATTTTATAATAGTTGACAACAACACTCATTCCCAATCTGTAGCTTTTAACATCCATCACCGCCATACAATTTCCAAGTCCACATCTATATTTCCAAGTAGTGTTTCCAAAAATAACAATGAAGTCCCCATTTCTGTAATAAAGCCAATCAAGATCTGTAATAATATTCATCCCCATATGTATATATGCAGTTGAAAAATTGAAATGATCAAGACCTCACATATCACACCTGAAAAGAAATTGATGATAACCGACAATCAACATTTAGACACAGGCTATGCAGAAGTAAATTTCCAAAACCATGTAACCATGCCATTGTGAAACAAATATCTCAATGCGACTTAAACCCGAGCCAAACATTCCAAACAACTATCATCAGTAGTGATCAATTTGCAAAAATATAATGCACTTAGAAATCGAGAGTATCATTGGGCATACAAACAAATCATATATATTATACGTGGTGCATAACTGAGAGGATTCCAGAGTGTCATAATTCCCATAACCACACAACAATATATAACCACGATATAACTCAAAAATACATTCTGGGCCATTTATTAAGCCACCTGTGAGTGACCAGGTTGCACACATTCAAGTGTATTCTACCAATGACAAAAAAATGCAGTAAACATATCCAATCCAATATTCTAATTCTCAAAACATCATCTACAGGACACGAGATGTGTGAACAACACCAAACCCAACCATTATCAGAACATCATGAGCACCACTATAATGGCCATATAATAACCAACAATTTGGCACTATGGAAGGGAAGCAATAGGCCAACAATCGTGATAATGGTGTATACCCATGAACGGAAACGGAAATGACAAAGGCCCTTTCATAATAAACAAAAATTGATTCCTTGACTATAGGATGGCTACTGTGACTCTTAGAAGTGAAATTGGCAATGTGAGGCTCATGCCATTACCACAGAGGTAGTGATCAACACCATACTAACATGACTACTATACAAATCACGTTTGAGAATGTATTCAAAGTAAAAGGCCACAATAAACTTAACATGCCCAACAAACTCCTTATGGAGCTTTGGTCTGGAGGGTTTATGGGTTTTCACAGTAGCCATCGTAGGAAGGAGGGGGGGCAATGATTGTGGTGGATCTTCGGGCTAAAGACACGCACTCAAGGAGAACCACGATTCTTGTGGACGGGAATCATTTCCTTAAGAGAGTTGGACAGGGTTCTAGTTAAACCCAGGAACCGCAAAGATAATCAACTATTCAACTTTTTATAAGAAATACCTTTAACAGAACGTAGTGGTAACAAAAGATATCACCTAGGAGACCACCAAATCTGATGAACCTACGACAATTATACACAGAACCATCGATTTTTCATTCAATTCAAAACCACATAGTTGCAATACTCAGGGCAACACAAACCCATACAACCAAGCCAAAAATATTTCATAACAAGAGTGAAGTTAGGAATGGCCAAAAGAGACATACCTGTTAATCGAAGACCTTAAGATGAGAGGTGGTTGAGTGGTTTCAATCTACCCAAAATCCAAAGTGCAATCACAATAGCCAGAACAAACAACAGTTTGATTAGGGTGATGGCCAACTGGAAGGGTAAAGGTGACATGTAGTAAATGCACGTTGCTTTCACCTATCTCACATTTAATCCATAGTACATGCCAACAAGCCTTCATTAACACCATTGATCAACCAATTCATTGAGAATATCAATTCATTAACCATAGCATAGTCCATAAAAAATTTCAAATCCATTGCTTCCATAAGCCACTAAGGATTATAACATATGCATATCAGTACTGATTGCATCAATCAATGCATAACCCATGTATTACCACTTTCCAAGAATGCACCACAAAAAATTCCATGATATGCATATCACAATTAATAATTTTTTTATTAAAATGCCATTCCTCATTAGCTAAGGCTTAACAAATATTTTATGCATGTATTGTTTCAGACTAGGTTCCTTTTCATTGTAATACTTTGACCTCTTTAAAAAAAAATTTCCCTTCATGTGAATTTACTAATAGGTTTGTTGCGTTGGTGCGAGAAGAACAATACCATATATGAAAAGTATGTTGTTGTGTCGTGAAGGGACAACATCTCATAGCTTAACTCATATCAATGTTCACCATATTAATATCAACCATGTACTTTATGTAGCTCAACATCATAACATGAACAGACTTGCTACTAAATAATTCCAGGGGGTCCCACCTACTAGTATTATTTAGTTTTATAATAATATCTTTAGAAACACTTTGTGGATGGAACTACGTTGGCATTTTCAATCGTCAAAAAACTAGCGAATCCACAGGGAAATTTGTTCTTAATAGATTAGAACTCAGAACATGTGGTTTCACAAACCAACGAAAGTAATCTCAAGAAGACGTAACTCGAATGGTTATGCAACAAAGGGAAGTGAGCGGATTTAATGGAAAGATGACTGGGAATTTGGGAATAAATCATGAAAAATGTTAAGTATGAGGGGATTTTTTACAACTGTATGCATAACCCATCGACTAGAATCTATTCCTTGACCTCCCAAGAGGAAAATTTCCATATTTTCTCTTAACTCTCAATGGATGAAGAAATTGCAGGGAGAAGCGGGAGATAACCAATTCTTTATAAAACGACAGTGGAAATGTATAGAAATTTCAAGGGTCCTTTAGAGATGACACCCTAACAGTTGTGTAAGCTTGATCGTTATTGACTAATAATGCTTTTGCGGAGGCGTCACTGTGGCAGAACTGATCCAATCTTCTACCTTGACCAAATCTTAAAAGATGATAAAGTCAAAAATTGTCACAGGAGTAATAATGCAGAAAATAGAGTAGCAACAATAAAATACAATAGTAAAAGATAGAAAAACAATGTAGTAAAAGGTCAACTCAGAAAGTAGAAACATGTAAGAAGAAAGGGAGGCACAAAAAATTGAAAGCAGAGCTAAACTACTAGTATACAGAAGAAAACCAAACTGCGTAGAGATTTTTGCATTGGTTCCACATAATTATTCAAGTGAGAACCGTTAGTGCTATAGGAAAACAATCTCTCTTGCAAATCTTTTAAAATGTAAGAATTTGTACCTAAGACAAAAGAAATATTGAAAGGACCCAACCATAGTTTCTGAAATTTTTAATTTCTTCCTCTATCAGCATGAGCCGAATCCCACAACAAAACTTTTTCATTGACATTAAACTTGAGAGTTTTGACACTTTTGTTGAAATATTTCTTAACAATTTGTTGTCTCCTTTTGATATTATACAAAGCAAACATTGTTTGTTATTCCAAAGCTAGTAATGCATTTTCTCTTAGTGAAACATCTGAATAATTTAATTCTTCGGTCTATAGCATCAACCTTAAGGAAGAAAGTTCCAACTCAGTTGGGAGGATGGATTCTTGTCCATAAACCAACTGAAAAGGGGTACAACCAGTACTTACTTTCATGGTAGTTCGATCTTCCCATAGGGCATAAGTGAGGAGAGTGTGTCATTGGTTAGGTTTATCTTCGATGAGCCTTTTGATGATCCTTATCAGATTTTTATTAGTGAACTTAGCTTGCCCGTTTCCTTGGGGATAATAAGATGATGACGTGAAATGTTTAACCCCTAATTTCGATAGAAACTGAGTCAGCTTAGCAGAAATCAAAGCTGGACCGTTGTCTGTAATAATTTCCAACAGAAGACCAAATATGGAAAAAATATTATTTTCAAGGAAAGAAATTACCTTATCATCTGTGGAATGTTTAAGGGGGTCAACTTCAGCCCATTTAGTAAAAATTATGTGGTTGTCAATATGAAAACCTACCCAGCTGAAGAAGGAGGGTTAATAGGACCAATAAAATCCAATCCCCATTTTGAAAAAGGAAAATCTAGTGAGACAAGTTGTAATGGCATGGTTGAAAGGTGTTCCTTCCCAGTAAATTTTTGGCATTTGTCGCAAGACCTCGAAAAAATGTAAGAGTCATGAAATATCCAAGGCCAATAATATCCCTTCCTAATAATCTTGAAGGCAATGGTATTTGCAGAAAAATGACTTCCTACATGAATGAAAGAGATTGAAGAGTCTTGGGCTTCCTGCAACAATTTTTGTGTGTCTTCATTGTTTACACAACGAAGTAGCACACCATCAACAGATATTCAAAATAGCAGGTCTCCTATAATGACATATATTACAAATTCAAGATGACGTCTTCTCCTTTAGTGAGTATCTAAGTTATCTAGACATATTTGGTTCTGTAAATAAGAAAACAAGTTTTTGTACCAAGGATGTTCAGACACGGGGAGGGTTTGATCGTCAAAGTAAAAGAGAGATAAAAGGGAACTATCTTCTTCATCAATTTCTTCACCATTTTCGGCATGCTGAGCCAAGTGAAGGGATAGGTCATGTCCCTTGATAGTGGTAGAAGTCATGATATTTAAATCATGCTCTTGGATATTGGCAAGCCAATGTGCAATTTTTCCTGAAAGATAAGTTTGTGAGAGAAAAAACTTAACAGCAAGTAAAGGGACTTTTACCAATGTGTGCTTACCTAAGATGTAGTGGAGAAACTTTTCAATGGCCTTAACAAGAGAAAAAGTGTGTTTCTCAATAAAAGAGTATTTAAATTCATCATCAGCCAAACTTTGACTCTTGTGAGCCACAAGTTTTTCATTTCCTTGAGCATCATCTTACGTAAGGACAACAGAAACTGCCTACTTAGTGGCATTAGTATAAATCATGAATTCCTTCTCAAAATCTGGCTTTGCCAAAACCGTTGTGGAGATGATTTCTTTCTTAATCCCTTCAAAAGAATTCCTAACCTGATCACTCTAGGAAAAAGAATAGTATTTTTTAAGAAGATTATGGATTGGATTGACCATCACTACAAAATATGGAACAAACCTATGGACGAAGTTAATAACTCCCATAAAGGCTTGAACTTCTTTCTTGGAAGTAGGAGCAGGAAGGTTAAGTATAGCAACGGTTCTTTTAGGATCGATACTTATTCCTGAATCACAGACAATGTTTCCAAGGATCTTTCCCTCGGTAACACCAAAAATGGACTTGGAAGGGTTTAGGGAAATGCCAAATTTCCTACACCGCATGAGAACTGTTCTCAGATGGTCAAAATGATTTGATTGGAATTTAGATTAAAATTTTATGTCATCAAGGTAGATCTGAATGATCTTACTGATCTAATTGTCAAAAGCTAATTGTATAGCTCTTTGAAAAGTGGCACCTACATTAGATAACCCAAATGACATACGTTCATAAGAAAAGGTACCCAAATGAGTAATAAAGGTGGTTTTATATTTATCTTCCCTTTTTACCTTGATTTGATTGTAAACGGAAAACTCGTCAAGTAAGGACATCATTTGTGACCCTGCAACCTATTGTAAAATCATTTCCATGTTGGGAAGGGGGAATTGGTCCTTTATACTAGCTCAATTTAATGCACGAAAATTAGCACATAATCTAATCTGACCAGTTGTCTTCTGAACAGGGACTAGATTTGAAACCCACTCAGAATACTTGACTGGAAAGATAATCCCAGCATTCAAAAGTTTTTCCAACTCCTTTCGAATGGTTGCTTCTAGCACAAGGTTGATAGGTATTTGTTTTTAACTAATTGGTTTTATGCCTTCCTGAATGGGGATGGCGTGTTGTATAAGACCAGGATCAAAACCATGAAGATCCTCATAAGACCAAGAAAAAATGTCTTGAAATTCACCAAGCAACTTGGCAAACTTCTCCTTCTCTTCATATGAACATTTGGCACCTATTTTCACGTTCTTTGGAGTCTCGGGTGTCCCAATGTTCAAGGATATGGTCTCACCCACCTTGCTTTTTTATTCTTCTTCCTTTTCTTTTTTTCCTTGTCACCTAAATCACTCGAAGAAAATGAACTCTATATAGGGGTCAAGCCTTTAGAAAAATTGTTTTATTCCATAGATATAATTTCCTTAGGCTTAAAAGGTTCATTTTGGATAAAAGCACACATGCTCTCGTCGCTGGGGAAGACATTCCAAGATTGTACTTTGTAGGGAATATGTGGATGATATAGGGATCAAAAGGTACAATCAGGTCTATGAGGTAGAAGTTGTTGAGTAGGAGAAGATGGAAAAACAACTAACCGATCAGCCATTGAGTTTAGTTCCCTCTTTACATGAGTGATATTGAAAGATAATAGGTTCAAGATAAGAGACCAAACCATTTGGGTGCATCATTTCATCAAATTGTTGTTAGGGGAATATATCTTACATATGAGGTTAATAACAAGCTTGGAATCCCAAAAAACTAATAGGTGACCGCATCCAAGATTATATTCATTTTCAATGCCTAATAATAGGGCTTCAAATTCGGTGAAATTATTTCTGAAAGAAAACTCCAACCTATAATAAAAGTTATGGATTTTCCCTATAGGTCAAATTAAGACAACTCCAACTCCATTTCCCTCATTAGAGCATGGACCGTCAAAGTGCATGTGCCACATACCATCATCTAGATTGATTTGTTCCAAAGTAATATTATCCTCCTCAGCAAAGATAGAGTATACCCCTAGGTCTTCTTCGATATAGTTTACATTAGGTTGTGGAACACTCTCGATATAAGGGGATATCCTTCCTTCTCTAAGAACTATACTATTTTTTTCATTTCGAGGAACAGATAAATGTGTTCCGTCGAGTGAGAGGTATCCACCTATTAAGGCTTGCCAATCTCTTCCCAAAATAATTGAGTAATTGCTTACATGCATATCAATTACCTGAATGTTGAGGGTCGTCCTTATTTCAGGGTGAGTGCACAAAACTAAGGTCACATCCTTAATCTCACCTATGGTCTTCTGTTGTAGATTATTATAGGAAAGCATGTTTCTGGCGTTTTCATATGTACAAGACAATCCTAGCTCTTGCACAATAATCTTCAACATCACACTTGGGCCTGAACCACCATCAATGAGGAAACAATGGCAAATTTTATCCATGATTTTTACCGAAATATAAAAGGGGGTAATTTTTACAAGGTATCTAAAGTTATGTATGCCTATTTTATTTATAGAAGAATCTTCTTCATTTACCTCCTCGGAAATATTGGCTACAACGAAATCTTTTCCTTCCATGAATTATTTCATATGCATCTGTTGTTCAGGGATGACAACCATGTCTAGGAGGGTTGCACCTTCCTTAATGTTGGCTAATTGATTCAGGATATTATATTTGGAAGAGGGGAGAGAGGGGGTGATTCCTTGACTCTTAGGAATTTTAGGAACCTGGGGCACAACAACGATTGAGGATAAACTAGGGCTAGAAGAACTGTGAGGAGGGTCAAATTTTCCTTTTGAGGCATAGTATTTGTTCCTAGTATTGATGACCATGACATCTTCTGGCTCATAAAAATATAGGACAACGATAGTAGCTTCTGGTCGTTTACCAAAGATCTTGTTTCTGGCACTCTTCCTTACCTCACATGTGGTTTCTTCGTGGTGTTTCTCACAGAAGTTACACCAACTTTGAGGCAATATAGCCTTCGACTGGAAATTATTTTCAACATGAATTCTAAAAGGAGAGGCATACGAGGATGAAGCTCCAGGGGTGAGGGGGTTGACAATACCTTTCTTCTCAAAAGCTATCATACAGTTATTCATGTCTTGTACCAGTTGTAAGAGAGAGAACATATGTGTCTGTCTAACTGATTATCCTTGGGGTAGACCAATTCACTCAAGCTATTCCTCATACTATGAGCAAGTGTGCAGAGTGGAATCAAGGTTATAAATGGCCTTTTCTTCAAGCCTATGATAGTAAGGAGAAGGAAATGCATTGTAGTAATGCATGAAGGTTGCTTGGTTCTGGGGGTGGATAATTTTGTGGATTTGGTTATACAACTTCGTAAAATGCAAGTTGAAGGACCTAATGGTCTCACCATATTTGTAAATGACATTGTTGTACTCCCTTAACTTCTTAGCAGGGCTTTGGGATTGCTCGTAAGTGGATCAGAACCAATAAATCATTTCCTCCAAAGTAGACAAGATCTTAGGAGGAAGGTCAAAGAAATAAACAACAGACTTTCCTTTTAAGGAATTGACAAACAGGCGCATGCAAGTGTCATTGTCGTTAGTCCCTATATTATGAAAAGCATTTGAAAATGTCACTACGTGTTCATTAGTACTGACAGTGTTGTTTCTTGAAAAATTAGGCAAATTCTCTTTAAACTTCAGAAGTGGGCAAGTAGCAAGTGCTAGGTTAAAAGGAGAAGACACATGCCATGGTGTGGTCATTGCATCTTCTTCGAACTGAGAAAGGCCATACCTTTTAATGAATTTGGTGGGGTTTGTATCAAATTGGACCAGGATATGGTGGTTGTACAAGTTACCAATCACCGATGACGATGAATATTGGGAATATGGAGCACTTCCAGTTCCACCAGAGCCACCACTAGATTCCATTCTATGGATGATAGGTGAGGGAAAGAAAGACAAGATGGATGAATCAGATAAAGTTATCCTTAGAGCACTTTGTTGGGTAGATAACACAATGTTTCTCCTTCCTATTTCAACAATAGCATTGATTTCAAGTGACAAGCCTCTTCTTCTTCTAGAAGAACAACAATCTCAAGTCATGAAAGAGAGGCCAAAACTAAAGAAACAAGAGGTTATTGCTGATTTTTGGGTTGCCTACATCTAGATTCCAATTGTTCTTGGACACTAATATCTCTTTCAATTGCTGCCCAAGAACGGTTAAGATCAGTACGGGTCCTAGCAGTGTCTAAAATAATATGAAACATGTTCAAAGCAAGGTTGGTTTGGTCTTGGAGACTGGGCTCAATATTGGGTTTTCTTGCAATAGGGACAATCATGAATATAAAAAAAGTCAAGGAATCAAAACATAAAAGAAAGATGTATCGATGAAAAATCAAGTATAGATTTAACTAGAGAGATATCAAAGATCTCCCCGATATGGTCGCCAAATAAATGTTGAGGAAAGGATATGAATTGATCTTAATCGGGCATTTTTAGACTTTACTTGGCCAACAAAAATATATATCCTAACTCACAAGTATTAATTGAAAGTTCTTAGGCTAGTCTTTTATCAACAAAAAGCTTGCTGGAAATTCACTTTTTATGTATTTTTCTGAAAATATCAGTTGCTAAAATAAATGTAAGAACATAAGTAAAGACACCAAGATCATAATCAATGTATATGAGACATAAATAAATCCTTTATTTCATTCCAATTCACCAAAGATTCATTGTCTTTACAAAACGTCACACAAAAATCTTGGACTAAAGTCAAACATAGAAATCCCCGATGGAACATACAAAAGGACCTCTGACAGAAAACCAAAACTAAACTCTAAAATCTGGATCAGCTTACCACAGATTGCTTCCCACTTGACTCTACACAATATCCTTTATTAGTCATGAAAGTTAATTCACAAACATACAAATATACATAGACTATCAAAGATAGAACAACACCTCTGAAGAACAATTGTCTGTGTAACATCCCGCTCTGGCACACTTACCAACCTTATTCTTTGAGGACACTTGCTTGCAAGTGATCTGGATTTTTATAATGATAAAACTGTTTCCTTCATTATGATGCGTTTAGTTATATGACATGATGTGTTACTACCTTGATGTAGACAGGTGCTGCTGACTCCGTTTCATTGAGTGTGCAGGGTTTCGGACCTTGAGGATGCAGAGGCATCGGTGGAACTCCCTTGGACTCCGGATTGAGTCAGGGAGTGGGTTATATTGAGTTGTTCGTTTATGATGATATTGTTTCATTTTGATGATATGATATTGATCTTATGATATGTGGTTGACCTAATCTGACATGATGGTTGATTATGCAGGCTGACGAGAGCTTGCCGACCAGACTCACATATGGAGTAAAGGGGCCACACACGAGTTCCAGAGAGATTGAGGGAGAGGTGTGTCAGCAGCCCTGTCACAGCCTATTAGCACTCCCGCCGTGGCTCAAACTGTAGGTTAACGGTTACCTAGTTCGAGAGGATCCACGATGCCGTGAGGGCAGACTGCGACAGTCGCTCACGTGATTCTAAGGGGTGCGCAATAAGGCGGGGGGGGCCTTATTCCTTAGAAGCCCTTAGTCTCCCACAACTTCGCCGGATGGAGTGTTGACTCTAGGAGGGTTATAGATTCTACCAATCCGTCAAGTCAGCGAGTGGCACCCTTGGAGCACGGGGTGCATCCTGAAGGGCACGTCGCACAAAGAAATACAAGCAAGCGAGTGGCACCCTTGGATGCACGTGGTGCATCCTGAAGGGCACGTCGCTTGGATGATGAGGAAGGAAAACTTAAATGACCCTAGGACATTAACGTCGATAAATTCTTAAGAACGACTCCCCTAATTAAAATATCGCCCTGTTCAGACCAAAACCTAAAGTTAAAAACATCTCTCAGTTAAATATGACAAGCCCTAAGAAAGTATTTTACAAAAAAAGACTAGGGAGTAAGACAAAAACCCTTCTAGGTGTAAATTAAAGACTTAATAAAGTAAAGGGGATGAAGTGATAAGGGAATTTAATTAAATGAAGCCCATGGCCTTTAATTAAGAAAGAAGGA
>ML781431.1:694396-734375 GCA_009831015.1 Picea engelmannii | reverse complement strand
AAAAAAAAAAAAAATGATGTATAAGATAGATGCATTGGGATATTGTCAATAGCGATAAGACATTATTATGCAATTATAAGAGATGTTATTAGGTTTTCACATTAATACTTAAGTCAGCTCATTAAGTGATGTATGCTATTTCTTGTCAATTCCAATCATGAGGGCGCATAGCCATATGCAAGTATGATGTCATTTAGCTAGTGTAATTTGGGTTATTAATATATGTCGATCAATGTAATAATGGTTGCATTTGTCATTTCATTCATACATTCAATTATATAGTTATTTCAGGGGTGATGATTATGATTATTTAATCTGTCATTTCAATATGATACTAGTTGCATTCTGTTATTGCATTCATGAATGCATTTGATAAATTCAATTATGTAGTTATCATCATATGTCGATGTAATTAGACGGTTCTTGCTTAAAAGAGAAAAAAATAATAAAAATTAAAAATGATATATATTGCTCTTACCACTAGAATGGTTGTCGTAACGGTGTTGGTCGTTACAGTCTGAATGATTTGATTCAGCCATGAATGTTGTTGTCTACAATAAGACCTTGCTATCACAAAAGAGAATTAGGCTATGATGAATATATGAATGAATGAAAACTGAACTATCTCAACATAACTCAAAGAGCATACCTTAGCATGCTTTATGCTTCTATCCTTCTTTGTTCCTCTCATTAGTTCATCCTTTAACAATTTAGAATTGGTTAGAGTACTTGAACTAACTTATTAGTTAAAATAACATAAGGCCTTAACTAACTTTAGTTAGGGGGCCCAGTAGTAATTATAATAAGGATCATCATTAAACAATAACTAGTAGGTGGGACCCCTTGTGACTCCCTTTAGCTCATAACTATCCTACCATCATAACATAATCCATTAGTTAATAAAACACACTTCCTTGTGCCTCCCATCAACATATATACTTTTGGCAATTTCAACTCATGAAAATTGAAATTATTTCAAAAAGAATACTCCATATATTCAAAATAAAACATGTTGTCCAAAATCCTCGAAGTCATTTTGTCATTGCGGGACTTGGAAAGGAGACCTTCCAAGCCTAGGTAGAGATACTTCCTACCCAATCCAATCAAAGAATCATGTGTGTGTAATCTATTAGCAAATAGTATCTTTGAATATCCATGCAAGACAACTCTTAAAATATCATATATATTTGGCTCAGAATGTATCAGGCTCATGCAATCCAAGCCATACAAATTGTTTTCACGTTAATCAATGAGCAGGGGGTTGGAAAAAAATTTTAGGGATACATGAGGGGTTTGTAATTAGTGAAAATATGATATAATGAAAGCGAATAGATATGGTCACTGCTCAATGATAAAAAAAATCAATTGTAAACAAAACAATAAACCTTACTGCAATCCACACAAAATTCTTCCACTTTTATCCAATCTAGCATGGAATCTTCCTTACTTGCGATCAATATCAGAATAGGGGGTGAACAAAATTAATATGAGATATGTGAGGGTTTTATAATTAGTTAAAAATGAGATAATGAGGGGGAAAGAAAATGTTTATTGTTCATGAGATTAATCAAGAAATCCATAACATATTTGTAGTAAGGAAAATATGCATCAACCAACAATCGGATGACTAAGTAATAGTTCCTCTACATTTTCCTAATTTCATTGCCCATTAATATCCAACACAATGCCATTACAACAGAAGTATTCCACACTCTTTGCAAGAGGTTTTGTCCCTCTGAATTTTATGTTCTTCATATTATAACAGTCAACAACAACACTCATTCCCAATCTGTAGCTTTTAACATCCATCACCGCCATACAATTTCCAAGTCCACATCTATATTTCCAAGTAGTGTTTCCAAAAATAACAATTAAGTCTCCATTTATGTAATAGAGCCGATCAATATCTGTAATGATATTCATCCCCATACGTATATATGCAGTGGAAAAATCAAAATGATCAAGAACTCACATGTCATGCCTGAAAAGTAATTGACGATAACTGACAATCAACATTTAGACACAGAAAATTCAAAAGTAAATTTTTGAAACCATGTAACCATGTCACTGTGAAACAAATATCTCAGTGCAACTTAAAATCGAACCAAACACTCCACACAACTGTCATCAACAATGATCAATTTTCAAAAGGATAACGCACTTAGAATTCAGGAGTATCACTGGGCATACAAACAAGCCATATATATTATACGTGGTGCATAACTGAGATGATTCCACAATGTCATAATTACCATAACCACACAGTGATATATAACCACGATATAACTCAAAAATACATTCTTGTCCATTTATTAAGCCACCTGTGAGTGACCAGGCTACACACATTCAAGTGTATTCTACCAATGACAAAACAAATGCAGTAAACATATCCAATCCAATCTTCTAATTCTTAAAACATCATCTACAGGATGCGACATGTGTGAACAACACCAAACCCCTGTGACTAATTCCAACCATTATCAAAACATCATGAGCACCACTCTAACGGTCGTATAATAGCAAAAAATTTGACATTGTGGTAAGGGAAACAATAGGCCAACAAGAGTGATAACGATGTATACCCACGAACCAAAATGGGAACAACAGAGGCCCTTTCATAATAAAAACAAATTGATTCCTTGGCTACAGGCTAGCAACTGTGACTCTTAGAAGTGAAATTGGCAATGTGGGGTTCATGCCATTACCACATAGGTAGTGGTCAGCACCATACTAACATGACTGCTATAGAAATCATGGGTGAGCCTGTATTCGAAGTAAAAGACCACAATAAACTTAACATGCCCAACAAACTCCTTATGCAGCTCTAGTCTAGAGGGTTTATGGGTTTTCATAGTAGCCATCGCAGGAAGGAGGGGGAGCACTGACTATGGTGGATCTTCAGGCTAAAGACACATGCTCAAGGAGGACCATGATGCTTGTGGATGGGAAGCATTTCCTTAAGAGAGTTGGATAGGGTTCTAGTTAAACCCAGGAACCACGAAGATAATCATCTATTCATTTTTTAAAAAGAAAAACATTTAATAGAATGCAATGGTAACAAAAGCTATCACCCAGGAGACCACCAACTCTGATGAACCTAGAATAATTATACGGAGAACCATCGATTTTCCATTCAATTTGAAACAACACATTTGCAATAATCAGGACAACACAAACCCATACAACTGAGCCAAAATTATTTCATAACCAGAGTGAAGTCAGAAATGGCCAAAAGAGACATGCTTGTTAATCGAAGAACTTAAGACAAGAGGTGGTTGAGTGGTTTCAATCTGCCCAAAATTTGGAGTGAACTCACAATAGCCAGATCAAACAATGGTTCAATTAGGGTGATGGCCAACTTGAAGGGTAAAGGTGACATGTAGTAAATGCATGTCGCTTCCACCTATCTCACATTTAGTCCATTGTACATGCCAACAAGCCTTCATTAACACCATTAATCAACCAATGCATCGAGAATATCAATTCATTAACCATAGCATAGTCCATAAAAAATTGCAAATCCATTGCTTCCATAAGCCACTAAGGATTCTAACATATGAATATTGGTATCGATTGCATCAATCAATGCGTAACCCATGTATTACCACTTGCCAATAATGTGACACCAAAACTTCCATGATATTCATATCACAATTAATCATTTTTTCTTAAAATTCCATTCCTCGTTAGCTAAGGATTAATGAATATTTTATGCATGTAGTGTTTCAGAATAGGTTCCTTTGCATTGTAATACTTTTCCCTCTTTTAAAAAAAATTACCCTTCATGTGAATTTACTAACAGGTTTGTTTTGTGGGTGCGAGAAGAACAACACCATATATGAATAGTAGGTTGTTGTGTTGTGAAGGGACAACATATCACAACTTAACTCATATCAATGACCACCATATTAATATCAAACATGTAAATTTTGTAGCTCAGCATTATAACATGAACATACCTGCTACTAAATAATTTCAGGGGGTCCCACCTACTAGTATTATTTATTTTTATAATAATAGCTTTAGCAACACTTTGCAAGTGGAACTAGGTTGGTGTTTTCAATCGTCAACACTTTCTTTCTTTCAAGTGATCTGAGTCTCTCTAATTGTTTCTAGAATCCTCTTTCCATTTTTATTCTTATCATCCCCTAGCATAGTGACTTCACACTATTGATGTTCCCTCAAAGGGCTTGAAGTTAATATTTCCTGGGTGGATATACTTTTTTATTGAATAGATAGGTTCTTCAAGCCTTCTTGGATTCTTTCAACCTTAACAACTAATTCTCTTTCCTTCTATCCCTCCCGCGTTCTTACTATGTTATGTTTCTTTGACTTATCCTCTCGTTCTTCTATTAGTCGATCTATTTTTCTAGCTATGAAATCCCTTAGTTCTTGGTTTTTATTTTTTGTATATTCTTCCTCTGCTTTCCTTCTGATCTAATCCTTCTCAATCCGAGGCTTACCTAGTAAAAGTGGGAAAGGGGCGTTGTCCCCAATAAACTTAATGACTTCAAATTCCTCTTTAGTCAATGTTCCATGAACAATAATAGGTACATTAGTAACTCTTCCACATAGGGTTATCATCTTTCCCTTAAACAAGCCTATCCTTCCTAACAGTAGTACCATAATAGGATTTCCCAAAATTTTCCAAGTGTCTTCTGTCATAATATTTACTTGTGTTGGCGCGAAGGTATGAGGCAGGTAAAAGAAATCTTGTGCATGGACATGCTAGAATAAGGACAGGGGCATCAAGATAGACACATGAAGAGCATCCTGACTCTGCTTTCATGGGGAAGAGCTTCCAATCACAGCCCCCAGGGAGACAAATGCCTAGGGTAAGCATCCTGAAGAAATAGGCGAGATTCTGAATAGTAGATGGAGAAGAAGGAACTATGCTGGGATGCACTTTCCCCCTGCGTGCTCTCATCAAATTTCACTATTGGTTAAGAAGGATACAACTAGGGTATCCCAGAACTCACTCATTGTGCAGGGTATCTGCCAAATCAAAAGAAGAGCCACTCAGAATGGATGCAAGATCCAGCTGATTGACTTCATTTTGAGCTCGTTCTGTCCAAACCTCCTTTTCTCCTTGTGGCAACCGAAATTATGAAATTCCCTGTCTCTGCCCCGTGAAATCTAGAACCGATGTAAAGGGACCAGTTAGTATGACCAATTCTGTATCACTGGACAAGCAGTCTACATTGGAGCTGAAATTTTGAATGTCTTGATGCGAGGCGCAAAGCTGGAACAAGGACGCATGCGTGCAAACGGCCAGCTAACCATGGTGGATCTACCTTGGCCAGCCTCAACCTAAATGGAAGCATGCAAATTGCAAAGAAAGGGACAAGACCAAATCCAGTGCCGGAACATATGCTGAAACAGTGCCGAAACATATGCTGAAACAGTTCTGGAACATATGTTGAAACAGTGTTGTAACATATGCTGAAACACAGTGCTGGAACATATGTTGATCCAGGGCTGGATCATATGTTGAAACACAGTGCTGTAACATATGCTGAAACAAAGAGCTGGAACATATGTTGAAACACAGTGCTGGAACATATGATGAAACAGTACTGGATCAAATGTTGAAACAGTGTTGTAACTTATGTTGAAACACAGTGATGGAACATATGCTGAAACAATGTTGTAACAAATGTTGAAATAGGGCTGAGATATATGCTGAAACAGTGCTGAGACTTAAGATGAAACAATGACTAGAGTTTCGGCATTTAAATTTAATCCAGTTCTATTAGAAGATGTATAGGAACTAGTTCAGTTCACAAGTCTCTAGCTATAGAAGTAGAATGGTTCAGAAAGACAGGCCCGAAGAAATTCGAGGCCATTTGTAATCGGATCTGTGGCTAGTCCACCCCATTAATATAATCTATAATTGTTTCTGTTAAAAAAAAATATTTACTTGTGTTTCTTCATCCAAGACATAGTCTATGTCAAAGTCTTCTATTCTTGCACTTATGCATTGTTTTACTTTCAGGATCTCTGGTAAACTAACATCTTTGTGAACATCCATCATTTCTTTCAACTATACTAATGTAGTATGAATTTGCTCCGACCTTTTCTCTAACACACCCTTAGTCTCTTGACTATCTTCGTAGTTTTCTTGTCTTATGTTCATTCATTCAACTTTAGCAATCATCCTTGGACAATCCTCAACCTCATGACCAAAAATCTTACAACAAAGACAAATAGAACCTATGCTAGGGAATTCCTTAGCAAGATGTCTTGGTATTCTACAGTTATAACACAAAATTAATCCTCTTTTTCTTTTAAATGTTCCCAAACCTCTTATGTACTGTGCACTAGGATCATAGTGCTGGACCTGTAATCTGCAAAAAAAAATTCCAGGTTCATGCATCCACATGTTAGTCCAAAAGATCTTTCTATGCACAGGAATAACATATCTTTCTTCATTTCCATTAAATTTACTCAAATCATCTATTTCTTTCAACTACACCCTAGCCTTCAGACTAGGACATAATCTATTAAACATACTTAATTTCATGATTTCAATACAAAAAATTTCACTTATCTTTCTCTTGTCAAAGCACAAAGCTTTACCTCTTTTAGGATCTTACCTATTTTATTTATATAGGATTTCTTTCTTAGCACAAAGCTTCACAAGTCAAGTAGAGTACTGCGCACTTCAGCAATAGATCTATGGACAGAGCTTCTCTTTTTCTTTACTTCAGTTCTCAGCAATCACAGATTCAGGTCTCGGCAACTGAACCATTTGTTTACACAGGGACAGACCTAGGGTTCAACGCTTAAGAACACACCAAAAAAACCATAACTATCAACCCTTTCGGTAATACCTGCAAAGTAGGTGAGGTCTCACCTGAGGTATAAGAAGGGGGGTTACAAGACGCAGGTTTCTGTAACCAAGCTGGGACATAGATCTGTGATAATAACACTTCACAGAGTATACTGATAAATCTAGGAAGTAACATGAATTAGTTTATTCATCTTATGAACATCATAGAACATATCTAATATAGATCTAGCACAGTAAAAAAAAATATTAAGCACTTAAACCACTTAGCACTGAGCACTCTGAATCAGATCTAGCATTCTAACATAAGAAATGCATTTAAGCAAGACATACATATTCATTACACATATAATCTAATCACTAAGAAAAACATAACAAATATAGCATTGCACAAAGAAAACCATAAGACACCAGATATATGTGGTTCACCCCAGTGTGGGGATACTTCCACCAACCGCTTTGCCTCTTTATTATTCGTTAATCTCTTACATTTAGTTACTCTTGTCCACTAAGCCATAGAGTTGAGTTTTGCACCAGACAAGAGATATGCACACTGGTCACTAGATCCTCCTTCCAAAACTAGGTCAAGGCATAAAGCCAACTCTCTATCAAGCACAAATTCTTAACATGCATACATTCCCTTGCACGAATCCACTTGAACAACTTACACTTAGCCAGCTCCAATCCATATTTTACAATACAATCTTATTTATTTATACTTCTACAAATCCTTACAATAATGACTAAACATGGGAAAACCCCATGGGCCGAAATCCCATAATCCATTAAAAAAACCCTATAGAACTCCTTACTGGGTCCACATAGCCCACAAAATAAGTGATATATGTGATCTCAGCTCCACTTGGGCACTGCATCTTCGACCATCATGTCAAAGTCCAAAAGTGGGCCAACTCTGACCAATGTTTCCTCAAAACTTTGTTGAGGCCCAACACACTCTTTATTAGGACCTTCACCCATCATGTTCTTATTATTAATTTCTTTCTTCTTGATTTTATTTTGGCTTGAGAAATCTGTCATTTGATTTTCTTCTTCCTTTTTACTTCTATAGCTTCCTTCCTTGAAAAACTTCATGACTTGTAATTTCTTTGTAATTTCACCTTTTCCTTTTGATAAGGATGATCATTTCTCATGTTTGTAAATGGTGCTCCATTTTCCATTATCTTCTTTCTTATTGTATCCAAGACCAGTTTTGTCATCAACTAATCTTTGGTTCTTCCAAATCTTATCTAGGATCGCTAAGGTATTCTAGAAATTGACAATCTTATTTGTCTTTTCATTCATATGTTTGATATTGACTATTTCTAACTTTAATATATGACATAATTATTCCTTTTTAGTTAATTGAATCTTCAAGGCTTCTTCCACTTCTTTAGCATGTTCAAGACGAGTCTTTAGATTGATGACTATTTCTTCTGTCTCATCCAAGACTTCTTTTCATTTAATAGTTTTTTCATATGTCTTCAATTCTTCCATATATTTTGTTAGATCAAAAACTTTAGTTTTCAATATTTTGATTTCTTTCTCGTATTCTAGTTGAATCCTTTTGAGGTTGATGGCTTCTAATTCAAACATTTGGCATGATTCTTCCTTTTTAGTTATTTGGATCTTCTTGGCTTCTTCACTTTATTTAGTTTCCTCAAGTTGAGTGTTTATATTTTTAACCGATTCTTCTATTTCTTTTAGTAGTTCTTTTCTTTTACTGTCATGTGTATTTAACTCTTCCATCTCTTATGTTATATTAGTAACTTCGATTTTCAATCTTTTGATCTCTTCTTCTTTGTTTTCTAACTGAATCTTTTTCTCATGCTCTTCATGGTTAGATTGATTTAACTATTGAAGTAGAAACATATATATCTGCTGAATTTTCTCCAACTCTTCTAGAGTGCACATAGTTGTGTACTCAAGATTGTCAAAAGCCTCCACAGGAACTTTAATATGCATATAATTTCCTGGTGCCAAACAAATCTCTTCTATTGCAACTGCAACATCAATTTTAAGATTATATAATTTTTCTTTAGTGATTACTGAGGTATGCCTCAATTCCTTGATGAGGTTTCCTTCCTCATTGTTGACTGAGGTTTGCATCAAATCCTGCATTTCATTCTGATTAAAAATCTCTTTCTCTATATTATGTTCTTCAATCTGATTGCAATTTTCCTTTTCTTTATCTTGTTCCTTATCTTGATAAGAATTCTCTTCTTCTGATTTTTTTTCTTTATTATGGTAGGAATCCTCTTTATCTGAGTCTTGTTCCTCACTTTGATAGGATTTATTTTCTTCTTGTGTTTCATTATGATAAAAATTTTCTAGTTGGAGCCATAATTCTTTAGCAGATTTGCAGTGCCTCATATTTTCTTTGACTTCGTCTGAAAATCCATCCTCGATTGCTTTTAAGGCTACTAAATTGTTTCTCCTTGCTTCCTTTGTGGTTTTGGTTTTTCTCTTTGAAGTAGTTAAGTTCCAGGGCTTACTTACTACCAAATAACAAACTCCATATCCTCTTGAATTCATATATCTTTTCATATTTTCCGTCCATGAAGGATAACCTGTTCCATCAAATAAGGGAGCTTCATTTGTGGAGATAACAATTTCTCCATCCATTTATTCTGAATCTACCTTCCAGTGTTTAAATTGTGTTGAAGGCACCAACTTTGATACCAATTGTTGAAATAGACACTTGACACTGAGAGGGGGGGGGTGTGAATCAGTGTCACAAAACTTTGGACAATTTTCCACTTTTCACAAATTAATTGAACAAGATATATTTATTCATTTTCTCAACCAAAATATAAAAGAATAAATATTTTATTTACTTATTTAACTTGGATGAATACATAAGATCAATATTTGAATATGTTCAACTTCAAGCAGCTATGAGAGACCCAAATCTCTGTTACAAGACCCAAATTGTAGTTCTCATATCCAATTGAGAAATTAGGAATTCAACCCTCATAACAAGTCCCAGCTTGTTGATATCAAATCCAACCGAGATGTGAGGAATCCAATCCTCATACAAGACCCATCTTGTAAACATGCACCAGCTTGATAGAATGAATCTTCATTCAATCCATTATATATAAATATATATACTTCAACAAATTCAAATACACTTCTTCTCATCATTCTTTCTTGTTTATATAGTCTTCCAACTGGTGTGAATTTGAATCATTGTGTCTTTTGATATTTGAACCATTGTACCTTTTCATAATATTAATATTTAATTAATATCATTTTTCCTTTTATCCTTTATTCATAATGATCATGAATTAACTCTATTTTAATCATGATTGTGTGTCGGTTCTTTTGTCTTCATGAGTTGATCATAGACATGGATCGACTCATTATATCGTACTCATGCTTATGTTGTGTTCTCACTTCACAAACAGATCATATTTTGATCTTTTATCAATTCTCTGTATTATTCTACTATTGACTCTTTTTCGAATTAAATATTTAAGAGGTGTTTCCTTCAAACCATTTACATATGGATATATGCAAAAACCACGAGATTATTGATTTGGGCATTGCCTCTTCTTTTTCCCTTTGTTTCTTTATATGACCATAGGTGGTGACCAGGCACTAAGCTAAATAAGTTCTTGATCACATTTCAATATCGACGATCATGTTTTAATGTCACGATGAGATGGACAGTTCTCATTTACTTCATAACTTTGGCTATTCGTGGCTCTTGAATTCTGGAGTAGCAATTCCTTCGAAGTGATTACCTACCGAATGATTCATAAAGCAGTGGTGACCGCTTGTCGTCAGTTAACACCTCCACTTATGTTATCCTTCCACTACACTTCATCATTGGTTGGGAAAGCTCCCAAAGTATATCAATGGTTAACGTTGAATCTAGCATTTGATGCTTTAGGTGTTTTCTCCTTCACATTCCTTCAATCTTTCAGAGTTCATTTTTCCAATGTAGATCGAACGATTTTATTTTATTCACACGATGAACGGTTCTCATTCATTTCGAAACTTTGAGACTTTGTGTATTTTCTAGTGGTGAAACTCCCAAAGTAAAAAACTTTTGGAGTGACGTAACATGCTGATGTCACTTGTTGACATGGCATGGGCCAAGTGACTGCCATGTGTCACTCAGATTCGTGATTTACATGTACCTAAAATGTCGATTTCATCTTGACACTTGTCATTAATGGATTATTCCACATGTCCTTGCTAACGTGGTTTGTTGACGTAGATCTCCCAATGTGGAACATATTCTTCTCCTAGATCTAACAGTTGTCCTAACTCCTGAAATGTATTTTAGATCAACGACTGAGAGTGACTTCGGAACTTAGGCCTTCCGGTGGACTAATATGTTCTGAATCCTTTTTCTCCGAAGTGGTCCGTCTCTAACTTGACCACTATTATGATCCAACGAACATCATGTATTGTACAGATCCGATGGTCCTCATTTACTTTGGGACTTCGGGTTTCAACCTTCATCATTGCTTATCCTGTCCTTCCACTTTATAGATCGGATGGTCAATATCACTCTCGAAATATTTCTCATATCAGATGACTCATGTTCTCTTAGAAACATTTGTGGCTTACACTGTCCTTCCACTTTACTCAATTTAATGGTCAGTATTCTATCCGAAGTGTTCCTTGGATTGGACAATTCATGTCCACTTCAGGACTTCGGCCTTCGGGTAATATTACTTATTCTCAACCCTTTTTCGTCGAAGTGGTCAACGCCAAAGTTGACCACTGTTGATCCAATGGTTCCCCTTTTCTATTCCATATCAATGACTAATACTTAAATCTAGATCAAATCATGATCTAATGACTGAGAAACATTCTAAAGTTCCTGCTTTAGATCTGATGGTCCTTCTATAACCCCCAAAAAATTAACTCAATCCAACGACTATTGGGAATTCAAGTATTTGGGATCTCAACCCTTTTTCCTTGCTTATCTTGTTCTTCCACTCAACTTAATCCAATGGTCGAGAATGATCCCATAGTAGATCAATGATCAGGGATGATTGCAGGGTCCCAACTAGCACAACGTCTAAAATTAACGTTGAGTTCCGCAATGGAAACTCCTCGTTGGTAGTGGAACTGATGCCAATCGTAGATCTATTTGGTTGGTAACGATCAATGGTATAGACTAATTCTAGGATTGGAACTAACATGTTGTTTAATTATCCCTTATCTCTCTGCAATCAATCACAACCCTCGTTCCAATGCTTCCATATCAGACGGTCACAACTTGATCTGATCATTAAGCAATCCTCCAATGATCCTTCTATTGTAACTCCTAGATCTGACGGTCCTAGATTGTCCCATAATTATAATGGATGGATTTTGTGCATCATTTCTTATGAGCCTCATGTGCATCATGACTTCTGAGATTTTTCAGTTTATACTTGGTTTCCAACTGAACCAAGGATATCTGCATGTTCTAATTTTTTGTGATCTAAAACGCTTCCTCTCTTGAGCTTTGATCTCTACATAATGTCTGACATTTTCATTGTTTGTATACTTTCAATGCACTTTTCCTTTTGAGCTTTGATCTCTGCATACTATTTGACATTCTCTGCTAACTATGCACTTTTCCTTCTGAGATTTGATCTTTTCATACTTTTTGACATTCTCTTCTAACTATTATATTGTTGACATCAATGACAATTTCGTCTATGATAACTCAAAAATGAAAACTCATCATAACAACTTATCATCACATCATAATGACATCGACTGTTGACATCAATGACAACATGTCCAACAATAAGGCTAGGGATTAGGAATCATAAATGTTATATGTTCAAAGCATTAGGTAAATTTATAAGTCTGAGGATTTATAGATTTTATATGATTATAGAGGTTTCATGGTTATCATAGTTAAGGGTTATAGTTTCTAATAGTTAAACTTTATAAACACTAAATGGATTATAGTTTCTAAGAGTTAAACATTACAAAGACTAAAGGTTAGTGGTTATAGTGATTAGGTGTTAGGTGTTATAAGGGTTATGTGTGAGGGGTTAGATTTTCATGCATTTATAAAGGGTAGGATTAAGGGTTAATAAAAATTTTGGGTTGGTAGATATAAAGGTTGGGGGTTACACACTATAGGGGCTATAGGGGTTAAGGTTTATATTTGATAGAGATTCGACTAAGGGTTAGTTTTTAAAAATTTCATATGTGTTCTAGGTTATGTCATTTACAATTTATTCCTTAAAGGTTTAAGGTTATATGATTCATAGGACTAGGGGTCATTGTGGATAATGGTTATAGGGTCAAAATTAATAGGGGTTATAACAATTAGGAGTTATAGGTGTTATGCAAAGTAAGGGTTGGGAGATTTATATGTTAGAGTTTAGGTATTATAATTATAAAGGTTAGAGGTTAGAATAATAATGTTGATTGGAATTAGTTGTCTAATATTATAAAGGTTAAGGGATAGGTGTTATTTCGTTATATTTGGTGTTAATGGTTAAATGGGTTATGAGTTACAAGGGATTGTGGTTAGGGTTCATAGGGGCTATTTCTAAGGGTCATAGGAATTAGGGTTGATACATTATTAGGAGTTACAAGATAGGGTTTAGTTGCCATTGGGATTACAAATTTAGTTGGGTTATTCATGAAGGGTAATAGGGTCAAGTTTAAGGGGTTATAAGAATTAAAATATGTTATATATTATAGTGTACATTTTTAAGGATCGTAAGAACTACAAGTTAAGGGTTATAAGGATTAGGGTTGATGAGGGTTAGTCATTAGGAGTTATAGGGGTTAGTATTTTGGGGTTACATCCATTACAAGTTAGTAGTAATATGGGTTAAATAGTTTTACAAGGGACATATGGCTTACGCCTTATGTTTTATAGGGATGAATGGTGATAAGGGTTAATGGTTATGGGGATATGGGTGGTAGTGGATAAAGGTTAGACAATAAACATGGTTATACAATGGTTGTAGTTTTAAAATATCTTAATGCAATGGGTTATAGATTCTTGGGGCTTGGCCTTATAGGATTTTAGGGTTCTAGGCGTAGGGATTAGTGGTTAAGGCATTAGGGACCATAAATATTAGATGTTTAAATAATTAGGGGTTACAGGTGTTACCCATGATTTTGGTCATCTAGATGGTGTATTAACAATGTTGTACTCAGGCTCCTAACAAGAACTTTCTCCTGAGAAAAGTAGCATTCATCTCCTTCCAAAAAACATGTTTTTAAAGAGAGTTCCCAGACTGCTTATAGCCTAGGGTGTGAGAATAACCCATTCTCATGGGCCACCTTTAGCTAAGGTGCAAATGTCTCACACTGTGCTCTATACCTAGGGTGTGAACTTGTTCTCAAGCTTGGAAAAAGATGAAGTCTCGATGGTTCTAGAAGGGAATCTTCTAGAGAATGGGTTGGCATTCGAATGGTTATAATTTTACTGGTTTCCCTAATTTGGTGGGATCATTCTCATCCATGTAACCATCACATCCTCTCCTATATATTGATAGGATTCTCATGGAAAAGGTTAAGAAAGATTAATTGGAGAATTGGTGAAGGAATTGTGTGAAGAACCCATCTTGAACAGGAGCTTGGAGACTCTAGCAAGTCTATCAAGAGGAATTGGATCTTCTTCATGCAAGGATCGAGCAAGTGTGTGTTGGAACCAAGAGTCACCGAAAGGAAGCTTGCGAAATTAAGGCGATGAGGTTGTATCTTCTACTTTCGATTAATATGATACAACAACATGTCCTTTTCCCATAAAGTCATTCTTACTTTATTGTTTAATTCCTTGATCATACACATAAGTTGATGATTGAATACATTTTTATATCTTTACTTTGGTTGGTTTGTGTTGTCTTGGTCTTGACCTCACAAGAGCACCAGAGCGAAGCGGGAGCAATAGAGACCCTAGGAAGCGATACAAAGGTATGTCACTTGTTCCTCCTTACTAGCTATTTCAATTGTCGTAACTTAGGGAAAGAGTCATGTCCTGTCTTGTTTTGTTCTAGATCTAGGTGGATCTAGGGAGATCTGTTAGTGTCCACACCTACTGATTAGTCCGATAACAAAATTGGTGACTCAACTGGGGATGCAACCCATTTTTTTCGTGGTTTTTGGTTTTTTTCCTTGGCCATTTGCTCTTGCCTTACCTTTCTTCATTTATATCAATCTCTGAGTCTTCAAGACACCCTGATAGACCCTCTAGGTCCAAAAGTCCCTTCAATGTTTTTGTCTTTTTCCAAAATTTTTCCTAGTTTCAGGAATTCTCACATTGAACCTCACAGTGGCCTGCGAGAATCCCTTGTGTTCGCACTCTGTCTTTCAATCTAGTGCGAGTTTCTCACACTCTTCTCAAACCCAACCTATGAGAATGACCCATTCTCGCACTATACAATACTGATAGCCTACGAACCCTCTTTTAAATTTTTTGGATTTAAGATTTTTGCATGTTCAGCTTCCCAGATTAGTATAGGTGTCTGAAAATAACTTCTTGGACCACTGGTTGATGTTTTCTTGACTTCGTATTTTGTGCACAATTAGTCTTCAAAAATCAAAGGCTCTTCCTATCCACCTTTTTCCTGACTCTCATCTCTTGACTTTTCTTGGCAAGGATATACTCTCTGACCCTGGAATCTGAGTATTTGTCTGGTTAGGAGCTGGTGATCGGTTTGAAAGTAGGGATTCTTTGTCTGAAAAGTTGGGATTATTTAGAATATCATTGTTCTCATGCATTTGCAAAGAATAGTTTGGTTTGCTTGTCATTTTTGTTTACATTGAAAGATTGGTTTGGATTTTTGTTTATTGCTTGTTCATTAGTAATTGGTTTTCCTTTCTTTCGCCACCATGGTGTAGATCCTTTTTGAAAAGTAAAAAACATTTTTCTTTTAAAAGCATTTTTGTTTTTTAAAATATTGAAAATCAATTGTTGAAATTGTTGAAAAATAACAAATAGAGAATTGTCATTATTGCGTCATTCATTGAGATTGTGTTTTAAAGAAAATTGTGTATCGTAGTTCAAGATTGTTTCGGAACACTTCTCTTTCCCTCCCGTACATAGGATTCATCAAATGAAAATTGATATATTTCATTCCTATCTATGCATTGTTGGGTCAGAATCTCACACAACATCAGTTTCATCTCCGTTTCCTTTGAGTAACAACAACACTTAATAACATTGCGCAATTTTAAAATTTAACTAGTAACTCTTTTCTAGGGATCTATTACACCAACAATTAGCTAGGCTAGTGCTTTGGAATAGGCAGAGAGATACACTCTCCAAAGCACAAAACAAACAATAGCAATAACATCTTGTGTTAAGGAGTGTCAAATTCCATTTACAACAATTTGTCCTGGGAAGCCCTTCTCACACAAGGGTCAAACCCGAGGTCGCATTGATATTGACAAAGTTACTCACCCTGCTTTGTTGATATTGGTGTAGAGATTTCACATATTACAAGAGTCACTTGGAGGTATACCCACAATGATGATTGGAAGCCTCTCGAGCTGATTTCGGGATAGATACCCTGCCCTTGCATGTGGATCGGACTATCGACTGTTACCCCAGGCTTTATTTTTATCAGTGGTAACCTTAGTGGTCTATCTTTTCAGGGTCTTACACAAGGTGACTGTGAAGGGGCAAGTCTTCACGGTACTTGGAATCGATGTTGGCCAAACTCACCTTAGTGGTCTATCTTCTTAGGGTCTTACACAAGGTGACTGTGAAGGGGCAAGTATTCACGGTACCTGTAATCGACGTTGGTCAAACTCACTCAGGCTCCTTGGAAGGTATACCCACGATTATGTGTGGGAGCTTGCACCAGGGTGTAAGTCTGTTAAGCAGGTCATCAACGTAAATTTTGCATCCTAGCCCAGCCCCTTCTCATCTCGTTGTTGCGATGTTGGATTTCATCACCAACTAGTGGCTTCAGAATTAGAAGGTCTTGTTTGCTTGGTATTGTTTCCTAGATTTTTTTTACTAGCGCATGTTGTTTGTTTACCCAAGTTGACCATATGTTTTCTCTTCGTAAGTTTGTAACTCGTTCACAATAGACCCTCCATGTCATTCACGTAGAATGTAGGGCTTACCTCCAGAAAACCTGGAAGGTTCCCAACCCCTGCCTACAAGCTCACCTAAGGGCTCTCCTCAACATAGTGAAGTCCTAGACATTACCACTCCACAAGTGGAAAGAACTGACTCTCTAGAACATTTCTGAATTACCAATACTCGAGAGGACTTTCGAATTCACCCCGATTCTGAGAGATGTATTATGCAAGTGAATTCTTCTGGAGACTTAGTTGCGTTTTCTTATGGATCATCGACTAGACCCTTTCCACAACCTGAGGGCTAAGATCCTTTTTGGTCTCCTAGCATTTTTAGACAGGACCTTTTTGGTGCAGGATCAGGCATTGAAATCACTGTCTCACCTTCGTTCCACAAAACCTTTGACCCAGATGCAGTACCTTTTACTACTTCTTATTATTTTCCTGGTATAGATGCTCTGCGATCTGACCACATCTTGATCGTCCCTATAGAAATGGTCCATTACACAGATACTACGAGTATTCACATCGGGATTATAGTGACTAGTCAAGCCCCCATTGACACACTTCTATCGCCCAGTGTCACCCTGACAATTCCACCCAGATACCGTGTGTTGAATGCTTCTATTCCCAGTCCTACGCAAACCCTATCCAGAACTCCTGGTGGTCCCTCTTCCTCTGGGAACTCTCCTCCTGGATTCATTCCGACACTTCCTTGACCCTCTTTAGGAGGACCTTTCTCGTCATCCATTGGCAACACTAATCCTAGTGGCACTATTCCTTCATTCGCACCAAATCACCAAATTCTTGTTGGTGGACAATTTCACCAAGGAGGTTTGACTCAACCCCCCCTCGTAGGGAAAATTCCTATTGGGACACAAATCCCAATTGGAAATCAACCCCCAATTGGAGCACAACCCCCAATTGGAGGACAACCTCCATCGACCCCACCCTACGGACAAAACATACCTCCTTCCTTGGCCCAGTATTAGAATCATTTGATACAACATAATCTTGAAACGAATGGGGCGCAACAGCTTCCAGCTACATCTATTATACCCCCTAGTATAGGCCAACCATATCTAGGTACGTCCAATCCTATTTGGGGCTCGAATGCTCAAACTCATGTCCCTATTCAAGGATACAATCCCATTAGCTACTTTCCTCCACAACAACCACTGAATCTGCCTGGTTCTTTAAATTATATGCAGACTGCTTATGGTCCTACTAGTTTGCGGACGTGCCTCACTCCCCAAAGCCACCAGTACCCACATGAGAATAGAAAATTACTCTTCTTGGCCACTTTGTATATCCTAGATCTATCAAGGATTTTAAATGATCCAATTTGTCACTCTCCCCAATGGCCCACTATACCATCCAAGCTACCATCAAACATCCCTAAATTTGATGGAAAAGTTGGAGATGACCCAAAAAATCACGTCATGACTTTTCACCTCTGGTGCTCATCCAACTCCTTGATGGATGACTCTATTCATTTACGTCTTTTTCAAAGGACTCTCACGGGTTCTGTTGTGAAGTGGTATATAGAATTACCATGAGGTTTCTTTGCCAACTTCAACACCCTAGCTATGGCCTTCCTCACCCACTGCCAGTTACTGATCTGTTATGAAATGAGGACCAAGATTTTGAGTTCTTTCAAACAACCCAAAGCGACTCATATATCCGATCACATTCATGAATGGTGAAGGCGACGACGTCTCATCAAACTCAAACTTCCTGATTAGTTGCTGGTAGAGTGGTTCACAAAATCATTTGTGAACGACATCACACATGACATCACCATGGGTGGAGTTGTCATAGAAGAATAGTCCCTAAGTCATGCTCAATATATTGACCTCATTTACTCACAAATGGGTACTCTTTACTACTTACTCCCTGACGCACCTCGTCCTTCCACTTATGCCACTTCAACTACTCCAACTGCCTCTCATGCAACCGATAGTGTGATGGACACTTTCCATGCCCAACCACATTCTACCTCAAGCACCACCCCCAAACCTACTTCTTCTAATGTTCAAAATGCTCTATCTCCTACGCCTCCCACTGGCAAGACTTCTCAGGTAAATGTAGTTCAATCTACCCCAGCCGATAAAAACAAATCCAAAAAAGGAAAGGGTAAGAATAAGGAGGACAAAAATACTTTACAAGCAAAGAAAACCAAAACTTCATCTGTCGATGATAGGGATAAGCACAAACATTGATGCCCTTGTCTTATCTGTGGTGATGATCACTGCACGAAGGATTTCCCACGACACGTCAAGGTCACTAAGTTCCTTCAAGGAGCCCCGAAACCACCTGCTCCAACCATTTTGTCCCAACCATTCCCCTCTCAACAACATGCCCAATTGGTCATTCATGACCAACCTTCCCCTTCTACTATGTCCTATGTATTGATGTGCACTGGAGATTCCAATAAGAATGACATTGCACTCACGACTCGAGACAAAGATTATTCTCCCTTTAAAGAGAAGGTTGATGATCTACCTCCTTCATTAGTACAACCCTCTCCCGCGACTCCACCTACCAACGGTTCTCTTCATCTCAAAGGACCAAGCCTTGACATAGTTCTTCAACCCCCTCCAAAGGGCGTCGTTCGAAAATCAACTTTCAATCCTCATGCTCATGCTGCCCAGAACTATAGCATTGTTGAAGATTTGGCCCAAGCACCTTCTACGATGTCAGCCCTCGAAGTCCTTCAAAGTTGTCCCACACAACGGAAGGAACTATTGAAATCTATCGGTGGAATCAACCCAAAGGACATGAATTTAATAATTTTTTACTTGGAAGATCACATCCCAAGGTTACCCCCTCAACTCGCATTCCAAATCCAAGTGATTGTCTCTGACAAAAACATTTGTCGAACCATTATCGATGAGAGTGCCTCGACATGTGTCATCTCTATTACCTATTGGAAATCCATTGGCTCTCCCTCTTTGACTGAATCCAAGAACACTCTCAAATCCTTCAATGGCTCCAGTTTTAAGCCTTATGGTGTCCTTCCTTCATTGCCAATCATACTATAAGGAAAAGCGGTTCAAGTCGAAGTGGAAGTCTTTGACACTCCTCTCGATTACAATCTTCTACTTGGTCGTAGCTAGATCGATTCCATGCATGTAGTTGTGTCGACTCTTTTTCATGTTGTATGTTTCCCACATCAAGGAAAGGTAGTCATTTTCGACCAATTAGCCTTCTTTAACTCATATACGCGTACTGGAAACATACCGTTCATTGCTAAAACCCCACCAGGTTACGAGAATGTCGGTGCAGGTCTTCTCAAAGACTCCTCGTTAATGGGCACTTTCCCCATTCCATTTCCCGATGTTCCACACTCGTCTGTCACTTCAATTAACATGATCTCCACCTCGATTCATGAAACCCCTGCATCTCACGACCCATGGCTAGTACCTAACCCTAGCGATCATCTTCGTTATGGTGATGAAATGCCTTTGAGTCCAATCGAATCTACCTATCAGGCCATTCAATCGACAACCCCTTCTACCCCCTCTCTTGGTGAGTTATCTCTAGATCCTTTCCATGTCATTTTTCCCACAGATGAGATCATCACGTCTATCATGGAAGAGACCCCTTGGGACGATGGACATCACCGTTCCATCCTCTTCCTGGAGAAACATACCATCGAGAAATACCAACGAATCTCGACCCCATTGACCCTTGTCATATTTTCAACCGTTCCTGAGTCCACACGCGATGTGTTTTTTGAAGGGAACTTAAGAAATATCTCACCCACTATTCCCCTTGACATATCCATCAAACCTGGAATTGTCGAAAAATGTGCATATCAGTGCTTCGTGTTCCCTGGATGAAATCGTCACCTACACATCACTTTTCAAAGAGTTTCGTGACGTCTTCGCCTGGAGCTATGAAGAAATGTCGGGTATCGACCCTGACATTGTGATACATGAGATCAAGACATGCCCCAACACTAAAACCATTCGATAATTCCTTCAAATATTTCACCCACATAAAGCAGCTACTATCAAGATTGAAGTCGAGAAACTTCTCAAAGCCAGCTTTATTTACCCGATGGCCCTCACTAACTGGGTTTCCAATCTTATCCCGATCGACAAGAAACAAGGCACAATCTGCATATGCATTGATTACAGGGATATTAACAAAGCTTGTCCTAAGGAAAACTTTCCTACCCCCTTCATCGATCAGATTGTCGATGATTGCGCCGGAAGAGAAATCTTCTCTCTGATGGATGGTTTCTCCGGATATATTCAAATCAATATTGTTCCCGAGGATCAACATAAGACGAATTTTATTTTTCCTTGGGGCACTTTCGCCTATCGGAAACTCCCTTTCGGTCTCAAGAACATTGGCGCAACTTTTCAACACGCTATGTCTTATGCCTTCCATGATATCAAGCACATCGTGCAACCATATTATTGAGTACATTTTTGTGCTTCCTTTTTTCTCTATAAGCTACACTTTTTCCTCTATATCCATCCATTTTGTCTTCATTTCATTCCATATTTTACATAAAACATCTCATGCAAGGTATATTTATCATTAATTAGCTTAAGAATTGAGTTTTCTAATTTTTGGCATTGAAATTGAAATTTTATCAGAAATTGCAGGATTTGACTAAATCCCGTAATTGCTCCTAGGTTCGTGTACTTACAGGACACCTGGGTGAAATATGATACTTGGGTCATGATCCCTGATGTACAAGGATGGATTATGAGCTATCATATTTGATATCTGATCCTTTCAAGTGTCTGGTCAATCCTGGTCAAACAGGGCCACTTCAACAAAAAATACCCTATTTTAGCCTTAAATCATGGACAGTTTTGGATTTTCATGAGATTTGGTCATATATTATGGATCTGAAGGGGGCATTCAAACTTACTAGAATATATTATGGACATGATCATGATATTTAGGAGATTTATTAGCATTATTAGTTTTAAAACTCTTATATAAATACTCTAAAGCATAGACTAGTATGACAACCTTGAATGTGAATGAAGAAATTTTGGAATTTGCAATCTTGAGATCATTTCTGCGTTTTGTTCTTGATAATGCATATGATATTATGATGTGAATGCTTTTGGAGATATTTCTTAGCTGAGACAACTCAAGTGTACAAGTGAAGCATTGGAGGGCCCCCTTTGCCAAACTAGTACACTCTTATTTTATGTTCTTTTCAAGTAATCTTTGATACATGTTTTACATTAGATATTCCTGTAGATGAGTTTATTCTTTGTTTTAGTTATATGAATTCCATATTTAAGTAGAATTATTAATGTTTCTAAGCCTTACTCATGTTGTGAATGATTTCTTGAATAAGAATTCAATGTGTAGTTTGCTTTCAAGCATTAGGATAATCATGAATGATTTTTGAGTTATTTACACTTTCAGTACTTTTGATTTAATTTGATGATAGTTGCTAATGAATGAAAGAAGACAATGAATGAATCTCTTGAATAAGAGTTTTGTCCTTCTATCATTAATAATCCTTAGAACTAGTTCGAACATCTCTTGAATGCTTACTATTGATACTGTTTAGGAAAACAATTGATGATTACTGTTATGAGATCTATGAATAGGAATTTTGAACATAAGCTTAGCATCTCTTCCATATTCAGCCCTTAGAATAGATTTTGGTCTATTCCCATTAAAGAATAAAAGTTATATCTAAATCCATATATTTTGGATGTGCCTCTAAGTCTTACAAACACCGGATTGACAATCATTTGCACTCTAATTTACATCAGTAGATTGGAGCCTAACATTTTGGCGTTTTTGCCGGGGAGGCACATTTAGAGATAGGATTAAAATAAAAACATATATACATAAAATAAAAAGACACAGAATCGAATTAATTTTAAGTTATGTTTCTTTATTTCTAAACTTAGGGATGATAAAGGCAGATTTAAAAAAAGAAAAACCCCAAAAGCTAATCAACCATCTATAGGAGCAGGAACATATACAACTGAAAAATATGAATCTACTACACCAACTGCTGGAAAAATCACTTTGGAAGAATTAGAGGAAAAACAATGTTCTGGACAAAGGTTAACTCTCATAGAAAGACAAGTTCTATCGGATCATGAAGTAAAGAGGAAACAAACACAATCAAAGATATCTTCTATAGGAAAGCGAAAAGAAAAGAAAACTATTTTTGAACAAATAGGACAACCTCTTTTTCCAACAAAAATATCTGACTGTACAACAGAAAACTTCTTTGCAATGTCTAAAACTGATAGACAAGAAAGGGAGAGAATGGAAAGGGAATTAGAAAGGAAAAGAAATGAAGAAAGAGGAAGGAAAAAATGAGAGGATAGAGAATCACATCGAGAAGAGACATGAGGAGGAGGAAATGATGAAGAGGAGGAAGAATAACATACTACATTTGCATTTCCTATAGTTGATACACCAACTTTTTTAGGAGATGACATAAAAATGAAGAATATTTCTCCCTCTATTCTTCCAAATTTCTTTGGCTTGTCTATTGAATACCCTGATGCTTTCATGTTTGAATTTGACATCGTTTGTCGAACATATGGATATACCAATGATGCTCAAAAACTTCGTTTATTTCTTGCAACTTTGAAAGGATATGCATTAAAATGGTTCATGGGGTTGGGATAAGCAACCATAGTATACTGGGATGACATGAAAAAGAAATTTCTTACTAAATATCATCCCTATTGTAAGTCCAAATAATCTAAAGAAGATATCTTTAAAATGTCTCAAAGTGAATATGAAAGCTTAGAATAATATCCAGAAAAATTTCTCTATAATATGCACAAATCTAAGCAATCTAATCTTCCTTTGGATATCATTCGTACTATCTTTTTGAAGGGGATTTCAGATGAAAATTTGGATGCTCTTAATTTAATGGGGGCAGGGGATATTTCTCACCTTCCTTTCCCAAAAATTTTTGAATTATGTAAGAAATATTCAAAGGGAAAAGCTAAAAGAGGACGAGGACAAAGAGATACCGTGACAAAGGCAACTAAATCAATTTCCAATGGTGTTACTAAATCAGAATTAGGGAATCTATTTGAGAACTTTAAAACTGATACTATGAACACATTTGGTTCACAAATTGACACATTGAAAGCTAAAAAGAAGCAAGAGAAACAAGATCAATTATTATCCATCTATTGTCCTAAATGTAGAAAAAAACATGCACTGAGAGATTGTCCTTTAGACAAAATTCAAGTCTATGGATTATGTACAAATAACCATGCCACTGATGATTGTCCAAGATTAAAAGAATTGCAAGCTACTCACATAGAAGAAGGACAAGGAATGGAATCTCTTTATTACTTAGCACCAAGGAAGCCTTGGTAGCCACGTTTCACAGGTATGTCTCAAAACTTTTCTCCTCAATTCTCTCAACAATTTCGTCAGAATTTTCAAAATCCTATTCAAAATTCATGGAATGCACCCATGCCTTGAATAATTGGCCTCCTCAGCAGAGCCAAAACAAACCTCCTCAAGGTTGGTGAGGGTATGCGCAAGGAAATCAACCATACCAACAGTCATATCAACAACCATACCAACCTTTTCCTTATCAACAGTTCCAGCTGAATCAACCACAAAATTCATATTTTTAGTTATCACAACCTGCACCACAACTAACCCAACCACAACAACTCCAGCTACCATCTAACCAACCTCCACCTAGACCAACTCAATTACCATCCCAACCAATCTCCAATCCTAATAATAAAGTGGAAAAACCCATGTATAACACTAATGAAGGACCATCATACTCAATCCTTCCTCTTCAAAATATCCACTTAAGGTATGGGAAAGTTCTACCAAAGGATTATCCTGTTATCATAGAAAAACAAATCGAAAAAGTGGAGATTCCTAGCACAGAAAAGCTACCAATAGACAATCAAATCCAATAAGAGTAAAACATTAAATATCCAAACACCTCCTTTTCCAGAAAGGTTGGTTAAAGAGAAATTACCAATCTCTCTTCCTGAGTTTGATGTCTTAGATGAATTAAGAAATGTCTGTGTGAAAATTCCTTTATTGCAAGCTATTAAGGATATCCCAATYTATACAAAADCAATTAAGGAATTATRTTCAAAKAAAATTAACAAAATAAGGAAAGATCCACCAACAATTCATGTAATTGGAAATCTAGCAGGCCTAATGTCAAATACCATTTCAATTGAAAAATATGTTGACCTAGGAATTCCAATGGTAACCATAACAATCAACAATTTTTCAATCTCTAAAACATTAATTGACTTAGGAGCAACTATCAATGTGATGACATTAGAGACAATGAGATATTTGAATGTGCAAAATCTTCAACCCACCACTACGATCCTAGAATTAGCTGATAGATCTAAAGTAGTTCTTGAAGGTATACTTGAAAATATCACAGTTTCTTTGGATTCTTGGGAGTATCCAGTAGATTTCCTGGTCCTTCAACCAAAATCTAATCTAGGAGGCCATCCATTGATCCTTGGAAGACATTGGTTGGCCACAACAGATGCTTACATCGGTTGTAGAACAGGGAATATGATTATCTCACATGGAATTGAAAGGAAAAAAATCACACTTTATCCTCCTGCTCAAAAACCTTCTGTAATAGATCAATTACCTTGGCTTGATGAAACAAAACAACAACAGGAAGAAGTAATTCAACATATATTAAGTATTAATCAAGCCTTTCATTTTAGGGAGGAAAATAATGAATTTCTATTAGACTATTTCATTTCTGAACAAGATATCTCGGTCGAATTAAGAGACACAAAATACATTGCTGCAGATGAGATCTTAGGACAAACTTTTCAAGAAACTTGCACAATTCATTCTTTAGAGTCAACATTTAATGACATTTTTTCAGTTATCTCTATGGAAAATAATCAAAGCAAGATAATTGAAATTAGTCCTGGGAAATATTTGAATATTGGCACAAAATTTGAACCATCCCAAGAAGAACAATTGATTGCACTATTGAAAAAATATCATAAAGCATTTGCTTGGGAATATACTGATATGCAGGGGATTCATCTTGAAACATGCACTCATCATATCTACATAGATGATAACATAAGACCACTCAGACAACCACAACGAAGAATGAGTCCAATATTGAAAGAGGTAGTCAAAGAAGAATTACAAAAATTATTAAAGGTAGGATTCATCTACCCTATCTCTAATAGTCAATGGGCTTCTCCATTAGTTGTTGTACCTAAGAAAAATGGGAAATGGAGAATTTGTGTAGACTATAGAGAATTGAACAAAGGAACACTTAGAGATCATTTTCCATTACCATTCATAGATCAAGTCTTAGATTCACTAACTGGAAAAAATTATTTTTCCTTCCTAGATGGATTTAGTGGCTATAAGAAAATCAATATAACATTAGAGGATCAAGAAAAAACTACTTTTACATGCCCTTGGGGTACATATGCTTATAAGGTATTACCTTTTGGTTTATGTAATTCTCCAACTACTTTTCAAAGAGCAATCCTGGCCATTTTTGTTAATTTAGTACATGAATGTGTAGAGGTATATACAGATGATTTCTCTGTGCATGGTGATTCTTTTGACAAATCCTTGAAAAATTTGGAAAAAGTCCTAATAAGATGCATAGAAACAAATTTGTCTCTTAGTAATGAAAAATGTTTTATGATGTTAACTGAAGGAGTAGTACTGGGTCATCATATTTCATCATCAAGAATAATAGTGGATCCTACAAAAATACAAATCATTGTAAATCTACCATAACCAATCAGCCAAAAAGATGTGAGAATTTTTCTTGGATATGCAAGCTATTACCGAAGATTCATTGAAAATTTTAGTAAAATAGCTTTTCCATTATTCAAATTACTTGCAAAAGATATACATTTTTATTGGAATACTAATTGTCAAAATGCCTTTCAGAAGCTCAAAGACAAGCTATCAACAACACCTATATTAAGAGGGCCTAATTGGACTTTGCCATTTCACATCTCTATAGATGCATCAGATACTGCAATAGGGGCATCATTGGGGCAAAAGGAAAATCTTATGACTGATGCAATTTACTTTATTAGTAAAAATCTAACCCTTGCAGAGTTGAATTACATAGTCACGGAGAAAGAAATGTTGGCAGTAGTACATGCTGTGAATAAATTTCATCACTACATCACTGGTTATGAAGTCTTTATCCATACAGATCTTTTTGCCATAAAATATCTCATGAACAAACCTATTACTAATGGTAGGATAACAACATGGTTGTTATTGATGCAAGAATTCAACATCACAGTCTTGAATAGACTTGGAAAGGAAAATCAAGTAGCTGATTTCCTATCTCGATTAGAAACCTCTAGTGAGATTGTTCTTGTCTCAGATAAATTTCTCGATGAGCACCTATTTGTAATTTCAGTTATAACTCCATGGTATGATAATATAGCCAACTATTTATCATCAGGGATGTTACCTCCATCTCTCACATCCAAAGAAAAGAAAAAGACAATTAAACAAAGTGCTAGATACACATGGATTGATGGAGATCTCTTTTATACAGGATATGACCTCATAATTAGAATATGTGTAAGACAAGATGAAATTTTAGAAATATTAAAAGCTTTCCATGATGAACCTTGTGGTGGTCATTTTGCAGATAAGAGGACAGCATACAAAATACTCAATTTAGGGCATTATTGGCCATCCATCTTCAAAGATTCCAAGAAATATGTCCAAAGTTGTGATAGCTTCCAAAGGATGGGAAAGCCACTTCCAACCAATAAGATGCCTCTCAAACCACAAGTTCACATTGAGCCATTTGAAAAATGGGCTCTTGATTTCATTGGTCCAATAAATCCACCATCAAAAGGAAAGAAATACATCTTAGTATGTATTGATTATGTTACAAAGTGGGTGGAAGCCAAAGCATTAGTGAGAGCCACTAAACAATCAGTGGTCAACTTCCTCTTTGAAGAAATATTTGTCAGATTTGGAGTACCTCAGGAGATTGTAACAGACCAAGGAGCATAGTTTACTTCTAAAATGGTGAAAGAATTAGCAAGAAAATATCAGATCAAGAATCAGAAATCTACACCCTATCATCCACAAGCAAATGGACAGGTGGATTCTACCAACAAAACTTTAGAAACAATCATGACCAAGACAGTCCAAACACATAGAAAATATTGGTTAGACAAGCTTCAAGAAGCATTATGGGCATACAAAATAACCTATAAAAACAATATTGGGTTCACTCCTTATCAGCTAGTCTATGGTAAGCAAGTTTTGTTACCTATAGAATTTCAAATTCATACTTTTAAACTAGCAGTTGATTTATGAATAGATCTTTTCGAAGCACAAAAAGAGAGGATCATGCAATTAAGTCAATTGGATGAGATGAGACAGGCAGCATTTGAACACAACACTTTGATACAACAGCAAAGGGAACATTGGCATGATAAGTACATCAAGAAGAAACAATTCAAAGAAGGAGATTGGACTTTGTTATTTGATTCAAAATTCAAAGATTTCAAAGATAAATTTACAACTCATTGGCTTGGTCCATATGAGATTGCAAAAGTATATGACAATGGCTCAGTCAAACTACAAACAATAGACGATGAGGCAAGCTCATTCATAGTCAATGGAAATAGGCTAAATCTCTACAATAAGCTTGTAAACAAGGAAGACTTTCTACAACAGATATCTCAACGGAATGAGATTGAAGTGTTAGACAGACAGAATCATGTGTCTCCTTCACATTCTCCATAAAAAATAAAAATATATATAAAAAAAAAAGAGAAAAAAAGAAAAAAAGGGAGTTTAGTTGTGAAAATCCAGGAAACTGGCACAATATAAACTCAAATTTTGATTGGAAAACCAAGTAACATTGGCCAATCAAAATTCTTCAAAAAACTTATATATAATAATTTTCATTATTAACTTCTAGTTTCATTTTTCAGCTTCAAAAGTTTTACAAATACTTATCTCTGAGACTTGAGGACAAGTCAATAAATAAGGCTGAGGGGGATAAGGTATACATTTTGAAAACCTTTCAAGCCTTCTACAGATGACAACATGCATTTCAAAAAAATAATTTCATCTAGTAGAGGGACTTGAGAAGAATATCAATTTCATTTAGCAGAGTGACTTGAGAAAAGTATCAATTTCATTCGGCAGAGGGACCTGAGAAAAGTATCTATTCCATTCAGCAGAGGGACCTGAGGAAAATATCAAATCCATTCAGTAGAAGGACCTAAGAAAAATATCAATTTCATTCAGCAAGAGACCTGAGAAGAATTTCAATTCCATTCAGCAGAGGGACCTGAGATACTAAGAGAAATAAATACGAGAGGAAATTTATCAAAATTGAAGACTTACAACAACATTCCATCTAGTTTCAATCAAGCAAACACAATGAACAAACAAGTTAGTATATATTTTCCTTTTTAATGCTTCAAGTTTGGGAAATTCTTCATAAGCTAAGCAATGATAAATATCCTATCTTCCCTTTCCCCTACATCATCTTTTCATCTCTCCATTTTCATATATCCTCAAAAGCATAAAAAATGGTACTCAAAGGAACCAATTTTGGTTTCCAAAGGAGTTATAAGGAAGGATCGGGTTTCAGATACAAACACATTATTTTTTTGAGCTGTAAAATGCTCTATTTCTGAAGACATAAGTTGCATACACAGACTGAATTGTTGTTTGCATAGATTAAAGGTTTTTTGCATATACATTTAAAAAGGGATCATAAGAAGAAGGTTTCATGCTTGATGAAGAGGACGGTTACTCAAGGAAACAAATTAAGGAGTTATAAGTCAAGTGAACACATTTTATAAAAAAAACTATTTCTTATGACGATTGCAACGAGGAGGGAAAGTGCAAAGGTACAAATACAACAACACCTTCAGCTATGATCGTTGTACAAACCCATTTTTTTTTAAAAATGATAAAAACCCTTGTCTAAGTCTCCTCCAATGATTTTTCTCCCTTCATAAAAAGTGACATGGCTCAAACGATTTTCATATTGTTGTGTCTCACTTGCACGCTCCCCAGACTCAAACCACCGATGCACTCCTGTGTAAACTTACCTCCATTTCAAATTTCATGCTCTGTTTCACCACGCCAACGACATTCCAAATCGCTACTCTCTAGCAAATTGTTCCCTCTTACGCCTTCCTCTCCTGAAATCTCTGATAAAAACGAATTGTATGTTGACAATTTAACTGTCAACATACAATATTCTCACCCTATGGAAGAAAACGTGGAAGTTGAAGGAGATACGTGGTGAGAAAAGGCAAGAGAACATATTCAAATAGGAGTCAGCCATTGAAGGTAAGTTCGGACTCAAATAATTGTACAACTAAGTGAAAAATTCAACTTCCTGTGGTACATTTTGAAAATGAGACAGTTCATTTCTAGCAAAGGCTGACTGTAAGAAGGAAAATTGAGCTGGAATTCAACAAGAAGCCTGAGAATTTTTTTGAATTACCAGGTATGCCCTTGCATATAAAAAAACAATTGATTGAATAATAGAGAGTAGCTTAGAAATTTGAAAGATATGAGATTTCTTTTTCTTTTGAATAGAAAAATCTTATTGAAGACCATGCACAGAATTAGATCCAAACAGAGTCTGGAAGTTTAAAAAATCTTGGTCAAAAGAATTGCAGGGTTGAAACTTTTAGACCTCCTTTTTATAAACAGTGGAAATATTTTAGGGTCTTCCTCTTAAAACTTGGAAGAATGGTGTCTAGATATGAACCAGGGAAGCTTGTTACATCAGAAATTCATAGGGATTGTATACAAATTTTGGAGAAAAAACAGTGGATAGGTTTCTTTGAGAAATTTGATGGATCTTGTGAAGAAGTTGCTTTAGAATTTTCTCACTCATTTGATGGGGAAATGGATACTATTGGAAACTTTACCATTAGGATCTCTGAAGATATCATTGCACATGTCACTGGACTTCCTCAAATAGGAGAAAGATATTTCAAAACTAATCATTTCAAAGATAAATCATGGGCATCTTTTATTTCTAGATCGAGGGTAGCAACAGTAAATTGGAAGAAGGGAATTCCAAGGAGTTGGTTGATTCATCCTTGGGATGAATTAGCATATTTCATACAGAAATTTATAACTTGTAAGGGAATATTTAGCATCATCTACCTATATCACATTAAGTTGTTACAACACTTAAAAGGTGACTATGAAATCAACATGCCTTATTTTCTACTACAAAGTCTTTCTAAGATGGCTAAGGCTGTCCAAAAACAAGGGAAGAATATAAAAAAGAGTTTATATCATTGTGGCTTTATTAAAATGATCATTATATATGAACTACAGAAGCAAAATTTGACTTGGCAATAGTTTATCATTGAAAATGGTTTTGAAACAATAAAGGAGGAAGAAGAAGAGGAACAAATCTTGGTTGTGACCGATGATGAGGAAGAAATACAAAACCCCAAGGCAACAAGCTCAAAACCGCCTATGGGGAGGAGAAGAACAAGAAGAATGGTGATAAGGGAGAAATAATTTGAGGAAAAAGACAATATTTTTACCAAATATGAAATAAAATCAAGGAAACACCAACAAGTTCAAAGGGGCCAAATACAAGAAAGTGATGATGAAGCACAACAAGCACAGTATGCACATATTCAGACTTTACAGGCACAATCATTGGAAAATGATGGTTTTGAAGAACAATAAACTTCCACATATGAAAAAATGAGAGAAGATGTGGAACAATTAATTAAAGACATGAAAGAAGAAACTCAAATAGAAGAAGTGGATGGTGGGTCCACATCAGAACTTGATAGAAAAAATAAGAAAATAAAGAAAATGAAGAGAAAAATCAAGGAAATTGAAGTCCTGGAAAGATACATAAAAACAAAGAATGAAATGCTAAGGAATCAAAGCCATAAAACACAAGAGGAGAATGGAACTTTGAAAAATAAGAACAAGAAGCTTCAAAAGAAAAACAAGTTAATCTTCAAACAAGCCTATAAGTGGTTTCAATAGAAAAAGGCATATAAAGAGAAATATAAAAGAATGAAAGATCTTCATTCAACTCAGGTTAATGTGGAGACATCATTATAGGCAGAAAAGGTGGAAGAAGATCATTGACAGAGGTTCAGGGACATTTTTGTGCATGAGGACATGCAAAGACTTCCTCTTGGGGGAGATGTTGAGTACATTTTTATGCTTCCTTTTTGCTCTATAAACTACACTTTTGCCTCTATATCCATCCATTTTGACTTCATTTCATTCCATATTTTTCATAAAACAACTTATGTAAGGTATATTTATCATTCTTTAGCTTAAGAATTGAGTTTTCTAATTTTTGGCATTAAAATTGAAAATTTATCAAAAATTATAGGATTTGACTAAATCCCGTAATTGCTCCTAGGTTCGTGTACTTGCAGAACACCTGGGAGAAATATGAGACTTGGGTCATGATCCTTGATGTACAAGGATAGATTATGAGCTATCAAATTCGATATCTGAGCCTTTCAGGTGTCTGGTCAACGTTGGTCAAACAGGGCCACTTCAACAAAAAATACCCTGTTTTAGCCTTAAATCATGGACAATTTTGGATTTTCGTGGGATTTGGTCATATATTATGGATCTGAAGGGGGAATTCAAACTTTCTAGAATATATTATGGACCTGATCATGATATTTAGGAGATTTATTAGCATTATTAGTTTTAAAACTCTTGTATAAAAACTCTAAAGCATAGACTAGTATGACAACCTTGAATGTGAATGAAGAAACTTTGGAATTTGCAGTCTTGAGATTGGTTCTGCGTTTTGTTCTTGATAATTCCTATGATATGATGATGTGAATTCTTTTGGAGCTCTTTCTTAGCTGAGACAACTCAAGTGTACAAGTGAAGCATTGGAGGGCCCCCTTTGCCAAACTAGTACACTCTTTTTTTATGTTCTTTTCAAGTAATCTTTGATACATGTTTTAGATTGAATCTTGTTATAGATGAGTTTATTATTTGTTGTAGTTATATGAGTTCCATAGTTAAGTAGAATTCTTAATGTTTCTAAGCCTTACTCATGTTGTGAATGATTTCTTGAATAATAATTCAATGTGTAGTTTGCTTTCAAGCATTAGGATAATCATGAATTCTTTTTGAGTTATTTATGCTTTCAATACTTATAATTTAATTTGATGATAGTTGTTAATGAATGAAAGAAGACAATGAATGGATCTTTTGAATAAGAGTTTTGTCCTTCTAGCATTAATAAGCCTTAGAATTAGTTCGAACATCTCTTGAATGCTTACTGTTGATACTCTTTAGGAAAACAATTGTTGATTACTGTTATGAGATCTATGAATAGGACTTATGATCAGAAGCTTAGCATCTCTTCCATATTCATCCCTTAGAATATGTTTTGGTTTATTCCCATTAAAGAATAAAAGTTATCTCTAAATCCATATATTTTGGATGTGCCTCTAAGTCTTACAAACACTAGATTGACAATCATTTGCACTCTAATTTACATCAATAGATTGGATCCCAACACATATATTGATCACTTACCCACTCATTCTATGCACCGAGTCGATCATTCAATCCACCTCTGAGCCATTTTCATCCACTATCGGTTTTACCATATACACTTGAATCCTCACAAGTGTGTTTTCTGTGTGAAATCCAACTGACTTCTAGGCTTTATTGTTTCACATAAAGGGATTAGGGTAGATCCTTTAAAGGTTGAGGCAATCCTTAATCTCCCTCCTCCTTATACACTTCGCTAGTTACAAAGTTTGCAAGGGAAAGCAAACTTTCTTCACCGTTTCATCCCGAACAATGCCGAGATAACTCATGGATTTACGCAACTCCTCAAAAAGGGGCCTGAGTTCATATGGGATACCATTGAAAACAAGGCCTTCGAAGCTTTGAAACTATCCCTGACACGTGCTCCACTTCTCTTCCCCCCCCCGATTACAGTCGCGATTATTTCCTCTACCTCGCAGCCTCGGATTACACCATAGGTATGGTTCTCTTCCAAGAGGATGATTCTCACGACGAACATGTTATCTATTACTTGAGTTGAAGCTTAACGCCTACTGAAACCAAGTATTTACATGTCAAAAAACTGGCCTTGGCAACCGTCCAAGCAGTTCAACACTTCCGGCACTATATCCTCTCTCACAAGACTACAGTGATTTCTAACTGCAACCCTATGCAACACATTCTCACGCGTCAATTGCTAGCGGGAAAATACTTCAAATGGATCGTAATACTCTAGGAGTTTGACTTGGAATTTTAACGAGCCAAGTCCAAGAAATCCTTAGTGTTTTCCGAGTTGATATGCGACTTTCCCTGCTCTGAAACGGAAAATGTAGAAGCCGATTCATCACCTGATGAATCCCTTTTCCTCATTAGTTCCAATGATCTTTGGTATGGCAATATCATCATATATCTCCAAACCCATACTTTCCAGCCTAATTTGTCTAGTACTAACTGGCATTGAATACACTACCAAGCTCGTCAATATATTATCCTTGGGGATACTCTTTATTGTCGTGGGATTGACTCAGTTTATCAATGTTGCCTCATGTTCGACGAAGCTGAGAAAGCCTTAAATGATTTCCATTCTAGAGCCTATGGTGGTCATATGTTTGGGTATGCTACTGCCCAGAAGATCTTACGAGCAGGGTATTTTTGGCCTTCTTTATTTAATGATTGCATAATCGCCATCCAAAAATTCCATGCTTGCCAGACCTATAATCATAAGATATGGTCACATCCCTCTCCTCTTCACCCTTTGTTCTCCATTGGTCCCTTTGTGAAATGGGGCATCGATTTCATGACATGTCACCCCCACTCGGTCGGGGGGCATGGATACATTATTTTAGCCATAGATTATTTTAGGAAATGGGCCGAGGCGATGACGACATTTGAAAATACTGGAAAAACCGCAACATTATTCATTTTTAATCACATCATAACTCATTTTGGTGTTTCTCAGGCTATCGTCACTGATCACGGTAGCCACTTTAGAAACTTCATGATTCCCGAACTCACTGAAAAGTTGGGTCTTCGCCATGAAAAATCAACGCCCTATTATCCACAAGCCAACGACCAAGCCGATGCGATTAACAAAGTTCTCATAACTATTCTCCAACGAATGATAGGGATTCACAAAACAAGTTGGCACACAATGTTGTTTTCAGCATTGTGGGCTTACAGGACATCCATTAAGTCCACTACTGGATTTACACCTTTCCAATTAGTCTATGGCTTGGAAGTCATTCTCCCGATCGAATGCGAGATACCCTCTTTAAAACTAGTTGTTGAACTCCTACCAAACACTTCTACTGAGGAAGAACATCTATTGTATCTTATGTGATTAGACGAAAATTGATGCGATGCTACCCTAGTCATAGAAGCCTAGAAGAAACGTGTCAAGGCCCAATATGACAAATATGTCAAGCCTCGCATTTTCTCTGAAGGAGATCTGGTTCTCCTCTGCGAACAAGATCAAGATATGCTAGGAGCTGGAAAATTCAAAGCCATGTGGCGAGGTCCCTATATCGTTAGATGAGTTTTGGAAAAATGATCTTATGAGTTAGTAGATTATGACGGTATCCCTTTAAGTGAACATAGAAATGGGTTGTACTTGAAGAAGTACTATGCATAAGATCACTTGTGCATGAGTACTTGTATTTTTATTGTATCATACTTCTTGTGTGTTACTGTAGTTTGCTTTTGTCGTTATCTAATCTCTGCCCTTATGTGACGTCGTGTTTGACTTCCAGATGTCAGAGTCTTCACCACCCTACTTTGGCTTCGCTGATGGAGCTAGTCGTAGTACTGAGAACCTTGCTTCTACTGCATGGGCAATTTACACCCCTACAAATGAGCTTGTTTCTTTACGAGGTGTGTGCCTCGAATGTGTGACCAACAATATTGCAAAGTATAGTGTCGTTATAGAATTGTTGATTGATGCTATCTTTCTTGATATCTGTCACTTGGTTGTGCAACTCGATTCACATCTCGTAGTACTACAGTTAAGTAATGTCTATACTATTAGAAGTCCTACTTTGTTATGGGTGTATTTGTGAATTCGCCTCTTGGAACGTTATCTTGATTATATTGAATATCAACATATTCCTAGATGTCTAAATACATTAACTGATGCATTAGCTAACTATGTATTAGACAAAAATTTGGGTCATTTATAAATCAATCGCATCAATTTTCACACAACACAAGATAAACCAGTAGAATCCGTATGTATATATAACGATCAAAAAAGTTTTTTACAAAAAGTTCTGTCCGAGGACCAAAATTTCAAAATCTAAAGCTCATAGCTTCTACAAAGTGACATCATGGATGATGTTCACGGTAACACATGACTGCCCGGGAAACCCTACGAATCAGTCGACCAATGGAATCTAACACTCCTATCGTATGACGTTGATAACATCGCGGAACCGCCCCAAGGGGGATGTCTGGAATGTCTACTGTCAAACCCTCCAGGTTTTGTTCCACCACTTCATAATCTTCAGAGTCCCATCATGGCACTGGAGACACCTCTCCTCGTCGCTAAATAGGAGAAGTACCTGGAGGTTGATAAGGCCCCACGTCTATGTCATCAAAAAAGAATATGGTAATTAGACCTTGGACGAACATAAAAACATTTGCATATGATAAAATTCACAAAAAACATTTAAAAAGAAAAAAAAATGTGTACTTCTTACTGAGATCTCCCCACTGAGTGCCCTCGGGCAGGGCCAAGTCCGGATCTGTGGTCGCAACCAGTCGAAGAAGGCATCATTGTATTTGATGATTGGTCCAGCTACGTGTCGGGCCATGAGCTGACACCACCTCAGCATTCTTGGATCCACTGGAGCCGGTAAACCCCACCCAACTTGCAACCTCAGCAAGGGAACCCTCTCAAGAAAGAAGGACACCAAAAATGACCAGTATCTGAATTACTTCAGGTTGCCTCACCTACATTTAGTTAACTGCCTCTTCACGCTACAAAGGACTGCATCTACCCAGTTAAAAACTTGAGGCTCAGTACACTATATGGAATACTAAAAGTAGCTCTGAAGATCCATGTGAGGAGTAGCACTTCCAGCCATATGAGAAATAGTGAACAAAATAGTGCAAAAGGTCAAATCCCGCACCCCCCAAATGGATACCTTTCCTTTGCTCCTTTCCACCTTTGGAACACAGTGGAAATAACAGTATTCACTCATAGGTAGCCTACCACCTCTGCTACTAGTTAGGCTCACATGATACCCACGCCATGACAGTCCTGTGAAGAAGTAAATGTCCTTGATGTCCAGGGACAATGTGTGGACCCCTACTTGGAATACTTGTTGGTTCGGGTCCCACATATGCACAAGGTACTCCAATAAACTGACTTGGGCCCTCATACCCAGGATGCGAAAGAATTTTAGGAGACCATAGTCTCGCAAAGCGACAATGGTGACTGGGTTATTCCTAGAAATAGCATCATCTTCTTCATTCTCTCTTTCACGCCATTCCAAAACCATGGTGATAGACAAATACCTACATACGAAACATAAGAAGAAGGTCAGCAACTCTCTTCAACATTTGGTAACTTTTTCATTGAGCAAACTTCAAAGAATTTTTTCACTTTGCGGTTCTCGCAGGTGCCCTTTAGGCACAGTGAAAGGTTCTCACAGGTGCCTTTGGGGCCACCTATGAGAATGATGCTCACAGGTCCCGTGTGGATGGCCTACGAGAATGTTTGAGCACAATTTTAACCCCTAAAACAAACTCAAAAACATGAATTTTACCAATGAAAATGAAAAATTGAACCATGAAAAGATAGAGGACAAGAAGCTTACCTCACTAATGGATACAGTTCATCGAATGGATGTTCGTACCTCCCGCAATTGAACTCTAAAATTCAAGGGCAAAAGAGGGGTTTTGGGCTAAAATATTGGCAAAGTTACAATGACTATGGTAAAAATAACTTTTACCCACTTATATTTACTTTTACCATTTGTTATTGGTTTTTATAATTGTTTTATTTATTAAACCTAATGTCTAATACCCTTATGAGTGCAACTTTTGCAGACGTAATGACCTCGAATTTCATGCACAGGGATACATATATTTTTTCTCTTCTTCATCGCATGTTTTGATTTTTTTTCATGGTTTTTGTACTAAACCTCGAGCTTGGTCTTTGTCTGTTCTCATGCTCGAAAATACATGAGAACGTGATCGAGCGCACTTTTATCAATTTTTCGGGATCAACAAGTTTACACAAAAAAGGAACCCCCAGGAGTCCACTTTAAGCTCTTTTCAGACTCTCTAAACACGAAAAGATCGCCGAGCGACCTTTCTATTTTCATGCTTGTTAAACTATTTGAAGAAAGTGATAATTTTTCTCTTTTTCAGTCTCATCACACTATTTTACAAAAAATGAACTAAGAGAGTTCTCTTTTAAGTGTTTTTCCAGACTCTATAATCACGAAAAACCTTCGAGTTTTCTATCTTTGGACTCATTAAACAAAAATCGACAGACCCATAATGGGACTGAACCACTCCTTCCTATGGTTCGTTAAACATACTCTGAAGGACTCATCTGAAGGATGAGCTTACATCAACAAGAATATGCTATCCTCCTCAAGATTGCGTAAAAATAAAGAGGTACTCACCAAAAATGGTGGGGGGAAATTTGGGAAAGGGATGTGTTTTCTTATTCATATTATTGGAAGTAAGTGTCGCTCTTGAACATGACACCTCCCTATTCATTATTTGAAGCTGGTTTGGGAAATCCATTTGTCTCTCATTTGATTTGCCACAAGTTCATACCCTGCATCATCTCTACGTCAATGCTACCAAATCATTAATCGTGTCATTCATATGTTCAAGAAAAGTCCATCTGAAACCTCTGTTGAGTCGGCCATCTGCAGTTGTCCATTCTCTCTGTGTCGACCTTCCCTGTGTCCAGTCCAACTTACATTATACTCTGTTTCACCTTCAAAATTTGTTACTCATTTCATGTCATTGATGGGGGATACATCAAGGCCCTCTTGTGATGAGTTTTGTTCCATCGACTCCAGCTCATTATCCGGAAACAAGACTTAGAAATTCTTTGGTACCTTGGAACTTGCATGCCTCAATGGTAGGTTTCCTTGCTTTCGATAGTGGGTTTTCATCATTGACCCCTGATCAGGAGATTTCATCGGATGTTCGACTTCAACTCATTTATTCACATTCGGTGGGCTATACTAGTGTACCTTGCGAGTCATTGACATTAATGGTGATTTTCCCTCGCACTCGTTAACAGTTTCATCAATGACCGGTAATCAAGTGGTTTCTACCATGTTCAACTTTGACATGTGTAATCGCATAGTCAGATTCGTACTTTTGGATGACAGGATTGAAGACCCTGGATCTTATCTCTTCATTCCAAGTTGTGATGGAATATGTATAATTTGTTGACACATAGATCCACTTTATATGTCTCGTGGCTATGTCATCTCAATTTGAATTTTCTTGCATAGATCCACAGTATATTCCTGGTGGCTATGTGATATTTTGACGACATGGATCCACAGTGTATGATTGGTGGCCATGACCTATGTTTATGATATTATCATTCCATGATCTGAGTATGGGAATGCCTACCTCAGAACTAGTATGATATTTTGCAGATGCTTGGTTGTTCACAGGTTTTCGATTAGATGCGCTCCTAGTTTCCGACACACACACGCAGTTTACAAAATATTTCGGTTGTCACTGATTTTGGCCTCATACTTTGGGGGGCATTCTATTTCCCATGACTTTGGTCATCTAGATGGTGTATTAACAATGTTTTACTCATGCTCCTAACAAGAACTTTCTCTTGAGAAAAGTGGCATTCATCTCCTTTCAAAAAACATGTTTTTAAAGAGAGTTCGCAGGCTTCTTATAGCCTAGGGTGCGAGAATAACCCATTCATGTGGGCCACCTTCATCTAGGGTGAAAACTTCTCACACTGTGCTCTATAACTAGGGTGTGAACTTGTTCTCAAGCTTGGAAAAATATGAAGTCTCGATGGTTCTAAAAGGGAATCTTCTAGAGAATGGGTTGGCATTCGAATGGTTATCATTTTACTGGTTTCCCTGATTTGGTGGGATCATTCTCATCCATGTAACCATCTCATCCTCTCCTATATATTGATAGGATTCTCATGGAAAAGGTTAAGCA
>ML781431.1:678241-693470 GCA_009831015.1 Picea engelmannii | reverse complement strand
TTAATCAGATATTAAAAAAAAAATGCAATAAAAGTCAAAAAACAAATTCGCCCATGCCCATTCACGACATCAACTAGAGAGCAGCCGACTAGGTGCATGAGAACAACCATATCCATCCAAACCCCACGTGCAGGAGTGGAGAGAGAAAGCAAAGAGCAATGCTATCTGGCCAAACCCCTTGTGAAAGAGTGGAGATGTCGATAGAGGAAGAGGAGAATGCCCTATCTGTTCAATCCCATGTAAGAGTGGAGATATTCATGGGTTGCAACTTCCATTTGGACATTGATAGAGGAAGAGGAGCCCTGTCTGGACAAACCCATGGAGATGCCCCATAAATCTGTAATGGCTCTCCTCTAATTGTTGCTAAAAATGGTTGAAAATGTATGCATTAAGTGGTATTGTGCTTTCATTTTAGAGTTTGTGTGGTTCTTTATGCCAACTATGTAGTGGATCATGTAGATCTCCCCTTGTCATTTGGATTCCATTTTGATGATTGAGTCATTGATAAACTAGAGGCCTTCACAAGGCTAGATAACAATGTTCACATTGACATCAATCTGTCAGAGATCGGTAAGAATAAGAAGTCAAATATGTCCCTCTACTCATATGTTAGGTCTATCCTCCAAGGCCTTAATTCCTTCATCATGGAATGAAAGTATAATATAATGATTAACGTAAGATACACAAATGGATTTAAAATAACCTATAGAAGGAGAGTAAATGGGGTAGTTCCATAGATTGCATGAAGAATTGTAGGGTGGAAAGAGGTAAAATGATTTGATGGGAAAGTGCACTAAATAAAATTTACACCTGGGTATTCATAACTCTTAATGTTTTGGATAAAATTTTATTGTATATGTACGAGGATATATACGCAAATGATTGTCAGTACAATAGGGTAGTAATAAAGGCACCATTTCTAAATCCGATTGGATTTAATACAGTGGAGTTCTTGCTTGAAAGGTAATTTTTTCTTAGCATAACTATTAATATTTCTCTTCTTAAGTTTTTAGCAAGTGGTAGGGTTTTGAATTTTCAAAAATAGGATGGGAGTTTTAGAGATATTGAGAATTTCTTTATTTATTCAAGGTTTTTGTCTTTGGTGGGTTATTGGATTTTGGGGAATTTGGAGAAGAGGCGAGTAGGTATTTTGTATTGTTTAATGTATAGATCAACTCTTCTTGGATTCATTAGGGAATGGATATGCATTCATATTTTGATTAGTTGGAAAGACAGATAAAGCATTTGTTGGAATGCAATTTTCTCTTTGAGGTTAAGGTGAAGAGTTTATGTTATCACACCAAGGAAATCATTATGGAGGTGTTGTTCCAGAGTCTGTACTTAAGGCTTAGAAGTACAGTGTCTAGGCATCTGAAAGTTGGTAAAGGGTGGAGAAGAGAGAAACATCAACCTTCAACAAAGGAAACTAGGGAAGATTTCTATGTTGGCGTTGTCTAGCTTCCAACTGTTCCTGGATGGTTATATCTTGTTCAATCACTTCCCATGAACATTCGAGTTCAACCCGGGTAGTATTTGTTTTAAGAATAGTATCGAAAAGGTTTAAGGCAATGTGGGTTTGATTTGATAATCTGGGTTCGATATTGGGTTGTGTTGGTACAGGGACAATCATGGAGGAACAGTAAAATAAGAAAAACTTCAGAGAGAAATTAAGTGTTGTCTCAATTTGGTCGTATAAAAAAGAATTTATGGTTTCCGAAATAAAACGGGGTGAAAATCAAAGGCTCTTTCCCATAACTAAGTTATATCTTAATAAAATGTATGAGGTGGGAGAGAAACATTTAGCTGTCTATCGAATAAGGCTCCTATCAAGGGAGAATCTCACATATAAACAGAAGAGGAAAATTGTAAGAAAATAACCCGATGAAGCATAAAATAAATATAGAATTCTTAAAGTGTTGACTGGTCTTACACTTGCTGATAGTTGGTACAGAGGAAAAATAGTAAACAATTATAGAAAACCAAAATTCATTCGCTATAGTAGTGGTCATACTAAATTATAACGAAGCATTCATCATTTATGAATATGAAATGAAATGAAATATGAGATACAAGAAAACAAACTCATAACATAGTCGTGACGGAATTGAGAATCTTCAAATTTTCTTTGTATTAACTCTCAAAATGTAAAAACTCTGTTACAATCGACACAAAAGGTCTAGCCCTTTTTTATTTCTTTCTATGGTATATTTATACAGTTTTACAATAAGACGAAATCTCAATCGTTACAAAAATTTCAGTTATGATAGGGAGGAGAGCAATCGCTTCATTTCTTCTTCTCTGTCTTTACTTGGTGCCAGAAGTTTGTCCTCACGCATGCTTGGTACATGTGACACATCTTTCAACCAGTCGAGATACTATCCTTGACGGTTCTGCTTGACAGTTGGCCTCAAAAGAGTAACAATCTCGGGCTAATTGTGGCAACCTGTCTTCCATCTGTCTGTCTATGATGTCGATAGCGCATAATTGCGCACTTGGTTTAATCATACATTTGTTTATTTGGAATATGTCTGCCATAGTCACTCGGGATATCTCAACTGAATCTCTTTCCTCTTTGTCCTTTAAATCAAGTGAGATTTTTTCCATATTCATTTGAATCAATCTCTCGGCATTACCTCCGCTATCAATGCCTAGCAGATTTCCATCTATATAACTAAAGGCCTCTTCTAAGGAATTCATTACCCTTTTGGCTTGTAGCTTGCCTTCCACGATGTTGTGCTCCCATTCTTTTAATAGAATGTTTCCTCTTGTCTGCTCCGAAACGGTGAACCTGGAAGTACTTCCCGAATCCCTGTTGTTTATGGCTATCAAAACCTCTTGGAAAGTGACCCATGCTGCTCCAGCTTCCCTTTCTCTAGTAGTTAAATTCTCCAAAACTTGATTAACCAGCAAGCAGTTGTCCTGAATCTCCTCTACCTTGCCAAGTAAATTTCGTTGGGCCGCAGAGACTCTGCTCCGAATCTCCATCGCCTGGGAATGAAACATCTTGATATCTATCACTTTGCTTTCGACGATTTCCACCCTATCCTGCAGCTGTTGGATCAGATATTTTTGTTGGCTCGCTTGTATCTGGCCATCCCGAACCACCAGCTGTGCTTGTTCGAGCTTAATCTTGAGTAGCTCTATCTCATTTTTATCGGCCAACCTTGCTTTCTCTATACCTACACTCACCTGGTCTTTGGTAGTCTCCATTGTTGTGGCTAGTCTAGCTTCCAAGGTCTTGATGAGGCGATTCTTTCGTTTCATCTATTTTTTCAAGACACTGACTAAAAATTGATTCATCGTGGCGTATGCTCCTAATGTCCCTGCTATTTTCGTCGCAAATTGTTCATTCCTCTTATCTTTTCCATCAGTTATAACTTTGTATTTCTTGGTCGTTGACTCTCCTTCCTGATACAATTCCCTCTTTACCACTTCCTTTCTCTTCTTATCGAAGAAAAACTCATTCGGAGGGAGTTATTCTACCCTTATAGGACTCAACGCTTCATTGAAGATCCATCCTACATCAATATTTCCCTGAGTCAACTGCAAGGGGGTAACTTATGTGATAGGTTCTCCGATCTACTTCACTGATTTTCCCGGAGTGGTAACTGGACTCTGCTTCTTCGCCAGGTCAGGAGTCTTTATCTTTGCTTTCAGACTCTTATTTTTCTCTCCCTCATCCTGGTGTTTTTCTTGATTGGGAGTCACATCCTTAGAGCCTTCGGCATCCTTTTGTTTCACCTCCACCGTACTCGGACTCTCACTCCGCAACACTGCAGGAAGACGACTGCGTCGATGTTCTTGGAACTTAAGAACATCGACTCTTTCCTCAGGTGCCAAGGTTTGTATCCGAGCTAGAATCTCCGCATAGGACCTTGTGCCTTGGAAAATGTCATTCAAGGGTGAATTCTCGTGCTCAAATCTCTTGAGCCCACAACTGGACAAATGATTTCTCACGACCCTTTGCAGATCGTGCTTCTTGTATTCAATGAGGACCAAATTTAGGTCTTCCAGGGCTTCTACCTCAGCTTTGGCATGCCCAAAATCTAATAAAGAATATGAATTTAAATGAACAGGAAAAGGTGGCCATACTTTCTTGGAGTATCCCTTAAGCTCCTTTCTTATACCACCAATTACTGTTTGTCTTGCAACCTCACGACAAGACAGCTTGTCGGGAATGAACAATGGCAATGCATGCGGGGGAAAAGAAGCCCCGCAAACTCTGAGATATGAAAATTTGGCTTCTACATACTAGTCAACTATGTTGCTCAGATTTGTCACTATACTATCCAAGATCCTGGATGGCGGGTGACCGAAAATAGTGACATGTAGAGGCACCATCACCCATTTGAAGATTTCGTATACGAAATTTTCGCTTTGTTTTCCCATAATTTTGAATGATAGATGTGTATGGGATCGTCCTCTGCTAGAGTCCAACTCCATCTCATTAAGGGAAATGGTGTTAAAAAACAAACGACGTACATAATGTATGCAGACATAAAAAATGAAGCAATTTTTCCTCTTTCTTTCTGCGCCCGATACTCTGTGACCCGAATGGTCAGGTTGTTGGATAACATCTTCACCTAGTCGAAGGAACAACCTTCTGCAACTCAAAACATTAGAGGAACCCATGGAAGAAAGAAATGTGAGGTGTCCTCTCTCCCATATAATCTACATGTCATCATAGCTACATACTTGTACTGTGGTTCTAAAGAAGCTATTGAATATATACCATGATTTTCTGCCCTGAACTTTGCAGAGCATGAAACCTAATCTTTTATTAAGATAGACATGGTTTTATCATACTGCACACATTCCTTCTGTTTGAATTTGTCTAAGAATTCAACACCATATGTAAAGTCAGACACTGTGGGCAAATTATACATGGCTTGCAAATGTTCAGTCCTGAAAGTCCCAATGGTGACCTTCTGCTCATTCATGATGGTTCTGGTTGGTATTTCCACATGGTCTAATGCCCATCGGACCATATCACAATATGGAAGTAGTCGTGGCCTAGCTGCTACTTTGTGCATTCTGGATTGGATGACGATCTTATACTTGGTGGTTATATCATCTTTTTCATTGTCACTGGAATCATCAAAATAATCCACCAATTCAACCTGTAGAACATCGAAAATGAAAGACCAGTTCAGGACAGAGTCGACACTTCGAGGTGAAGTATCAGCAATGTTGTCTGATCCTTGTCCCAAAACCTCACCACTGGCTTTGGATGTTTTTCGCGGGGCCATGACTGGAGATTGTGCTTTAGTTTTTCTGCGATAGAAATACGTATACATACAGAAGTTAGCTCGCTCAAAGATTGTGCTCTGCATGGTATAGAAATTCATTTTTCATAACGAACAACAGTTCTATATATATTTGAAAACTCGGTACTTTTTTAGATGAAACCTATCAAATCATGCTCAGAAATAAATTTAACCATAAAAACCCGAGCTTTATTCATCGATTCTCCCTATTTCCTAATTAATGCCATAAATTTTGGTGGTTTGAAGTGTCAGTTGGCATATGGAAGAAATAAGGCTACCTCGTAAATAATACAAGCATCAAAAAGCGAGATGTATTGATTTAACTTAATTAATCCGATTTTACCAATGTTAATTAATATTTCGCCACTCGTTGTATCAGGAATTTTGCTTTAACCTTTTGAACCTCTAACCCCCGAAATTGCGATGATTGATTTTGATTAATAAAAATGTAATTATGATTAGGAGCTTAATTAATTTCATAATTATTTATATTCGTTGTATCGCGACTCGAAGCTTCGAAGGTAAGTTTCATGGAAGTTTGCATGCCGAGCTGCGAAACCGCGAGATCGCAATAATACAACTTAATTAAAAGGGAAGATAAACTCGAATTAAGTGATTAATTAATTATGTTCATACCCTTATCGTGATTTCTCGAGTCGGGGTTTAGACAGTATAACTTTTAAAAAAGAAAATGTCGAGTGGCTAATTGCCGACAGAATATTACCATGGTTTAGCTTTTACTTTTAACCTTGACACGGGTTACTAAAATAACGACTTCATGTTCTCAGCTATTGGGGCTATGACAATAAACTTTTGGATTTGGTGAACACCAAGGTGCAAAAACCCGATGACATTTAATCATGGTTTAGGAAAAATTTACTCCCATTACTGCCCTAGGTAAAAATTAAAATGATTTCGCCATTTCGTTGCTCGGGACGTGTGAACTACATGATTTATAGCATTTGACCTATGATATCCTGAGGTACAACAAAAAGAGGAAACATTTTTACGAAAGGTAGGACTCGCCTCGAGAGTACAATAATCATCGCTATTTGCGTGATAAAGCTTTGGAGATTTTGAAACCACAGACGGAAAATATGAAAACCATCTTTCGATTTCGAGCATTAAAAATGAAATTTGTGATAGGCTAGAAGAAACAAAGGTAGTTCCAATAGGAGGAATGGAATGTTCTTACTATGAAATGTATGGTCACAATGTGTGGATATATTCATGGGTAATTCCTTGATTTGTTGGAGTTGTTCCATATTGGTGGCAGAACTCCTAACACTAATTATTTATTTATGAGTGGCTATGTAAGTTAGTATCTAGTTATGTTTGATTGGGTTTCATATGCTTTAGTGTTAAATGATTTTGTCAGCTAGATGTCCTTGAATTTTTACTATAGTGGCAAAGTAGTTTTGTTCTCCTTGAATTTTTGGTAGGATAATGGATATTCAAAATGCTTGTCTTTCAACACTAGAACTAAATATGTAGAGGAATCTAACATAAAATTGTCTTTTCTTAGTTCATATAATATATCAAGGTGGAGGACACTAATATTTATTTCGTATTTGTAAACATATCTCTTCCCAAACAATTTTAGCTTTTGCAACTAGCTCACTATTTGAGATGATGAACAATGTTAGTTTATATTATGGATAAAAAATTATATTGGTGTACCTTATTGAATTTTTTTATCTAGGCACAACAAAAGAACTAGAAGAGGAGTGCACTCAAAAAGAAAGAATGATAAGAACAATAAAAAAAAATTGAGGCAAACCCAAATTTTAAACCCCTATGTATGGCGGAAGTTTGAACCTTGAAGAATTGATTGACTAGATAGGGGAGATGGAGAAATTATTTGAGTGTTGAACAGATTGAGGATATCAAAAAGGTAAGATTTACATGTACAAATTGAAGAGTCATGCATCTTTGTGGTGGAATAAGTTGCAATTGGATAGACAATTAAGGGGAATGAAAAGATCATAAGATGGGATAAAATGGCATTGATAGGTAAACTTTTGCATGCAAATTACTCTCTAAATTTATAGAGAAGATTGTAAAATTTGAAGCATATGGGGATGTTATTAAATGAGTATGCCTAGTAATTCTATATGTCATTCATTAGTTCAAGAGGAAGTGAATAAATCCCTAAATATATTGTAAGTATGTAAAAGGTCTTTGTTTTTCTATTCAATATGAACTTAATGCATTGAATATTCATTTAGTGGTAGAGGTTTATGGATTAGACTTAAATATTGAGGATAATTTCACTATAAATTAACATACATTGAAGAATAAAAGAATAAGTGGATAGAAAATTATAGTTAAGAGAGAAGAGAGGTGAATATGAAACCAATTCCATCATAGTAAATAATATTGTTGGAAGAACATATCATGATGATAGAGGGAAACGATCAATGAGAGGTAGAAGTACATGTGGAAGATTTGAAGAAATGTGTTTCAGATGTGGAGGGGATGGACATAGAGGATATGAGTATCCAAAATCACAAAATGAGGTAAGAAGACAATAGGAAAGAACGTATGTTGCTGAAGAATTGTAATTAATAGTAGAAGAAGAAATTACTAAATTGCAATCAAAGCATGTAGAAAACTTAATGATGATTAATGATGAGAAGAGTATTATTCCATCTAGAGAAGGAGATTTCAACATAGCTAGACTAGAGGAAGATTATATTTAATATTAAATTCACATTAAATGAAAAATAAAATGTTTCTTTTAATTTGATTGCCAAAAAGCTAGACTAGAGGAAGAGTATCTTTAAGGTTAAATTCACATTAAATGAAAAGTAAAATGTATCTTTTAATTTGATTGTAGATGGTGGTAGAAATCAAATCTTTTCTCCTAAAGTGGTGCAGAAGTTGAATTTGAATTGTACACAACACCCAAATTTATACAAAGTATGTTTGAAAAAATTTGATAATTAATATAAATACAAAGAAATGGAAATAAAATAAAGAAAGGAGAAAACTTTGAAATTCTATGTACATTCCATTTGTACGACTATTGTTACATTGTGAAAAGAAATTTCCATGTTTTATCCAATGCTCTCCCACTTGGAAATCACATTGAAAAAGTGTAAATGCCAATCATGTATCTACACAAGACAAACTTCACTCCATTGATTTCCTTGTTAGTTATTATGTTGCATTACCTTTGATCTACACTTTATCAACTTCATTACACCTACTTCCTCTATTCCCCTCACAATGTGGTACTCCACATATATATGCTTATGATTAGAGCTATAATTTGGCTTCTTAGTCATTAAAATGGTGGTTTGGATATCACATTCGATTTCTAAACTAGACTATTGGATAGCAATATTGTTTCATAATCTCAATACCAAAATGTGTCTTTGATAACTTGTGTTGCAGCAATATATCATGCCTTTGAACTAGGAGAGGTAATGATGGTTTGTATCTTACTTTTCAACCTCACTAATCATTGGAACAAATAAAATACATCTACACATGTGGATATTTTCTTGTCCATATATCCAACCCAATATTAATCAACAAACCCATGTAAGTTAAAACTATCATCCCCTTGATCTTGACGACTAAGGAATAGATGTTGGTTCCTTATACATAACCTAATATTACTTTAACAACCATACAATGTTTCTTTCTTGTATCAAACATAAATATGCTCCCTATTCCCACTAAATAAGGTGGAATTAATTCCCACATGACCTCAAGAGGGTTGATCCCAATTTCCCTAGAAAGATCCTAGGTACCATGGAAAGGGTGACACTGGCCAATTTGTGGCATATGATTTGAAGCAGAATTGTAGAGATTAGTAGTAGTTAATTGGTAAGATAGGAAGTAATAGTAGCTACATCATCATTTTTATTTTCACAAGGTTGTGAAAAACATTAATTTTGGAGGTGATGATGGGCCTCCCGATTGTAGTATCATGAGGCCCATTTTTAAGATATTTTGATTATCTTTGTACTCTATGAGACCCCTATTGACCATGATTAATATGATTGTGTTGGGTTTTTTGTAATTTGTTGATTATGAAATGATTTGTATGATTGAGTGGGTGTTGTATCCTATTTTAGATATTATTTTGATGATTTCATGCATGCCTAAGGCTCCACTAACATATGGTTCAATAAGGTTGAAGTTCAAGGATGCCCTTCACCAACATTGCATGAGAGAAAAGGGGGCTTGTGTCCCCCTCATCAACCTCCAAGGATTTACAATAATACAATCACCCAAGGCACATAATCTAGCGTCATATTCATTTAAATCACTAAATTGGAGAGGATAACCTAGAAAAAAAAAATTGATCCCTAGAACATAGGTCCCTAATTATAGGGATCCTGAAGACATGAGCCCTTCAATAAAGGATTAATTGAAGGGTTGATTGGCGTGATCATTTTTAATAAATAGGAGAAATTGTAAAAGGTCTTATTCATTTTGGATAATTAGGAACTCTTATTTAGTTGAGGAAATGAGAATATGTATAATGAGGTGAAAGAAGGCATCTTTCCCCAATAAAGTGAGACTCTAGAACTAGAACTAGAGCAGGCACTTTATGGACATAAGCCTATATTCCATTCTTACCATTTTTAAGCATCAGTCAAGGGCCAATATATTATATTTTCAATCAAAAAGGGAATTTTCTCCTTCTTAGTGTTGTAGGTGCACCGTGATTCATTTCTGGTATGCAAGTACCCACACCCCACCCGCACACCCCCATTCTATTATTATGTGATAATTTTTAAATTATTATTGCTAATGTTTTCTTATTTGTTTCAAATATTTTATGTTCATTGTCTATGCTCAATCGACTGAAGGTTCAACCAAATAGGTAACTCTTAGATATTTCTTCCTCAAGTAAGGGAAGCTTAGGACAAGAAAATGGAAATGGCACTGCATCTAGTAGATTTGATATGTGAACAACAACCATAGGTGAAAAGGTTAGAAAAAAATTCCATAGACACATGTAATTTTTTCATTCCAAAGGAGGATCATGCTTTTATGATGATGATAGTGTAGGAGACATAGAGGTGCCACTCAGGTATAAGCATCTGGTGAAAAAATGGATACATTAGGAACTACCTCCATTGGACACTGACTTCATTGTCAAGAATAGGACGCATCACATTGCACCATCCTCCCTACATGGTCTGGGGCTATTTTCTATGGATGGAATAATTGTAAAATACAATACAATAAATGAATTGATGGACTATGTTGGACCGTGTTACGATTATAGAGATTGGATGTGGTTGGTGTGATACATGTGAAGTATGTGAAGATATGCACTCGCCACAAATTATATACAACTAATAAACAATGATGAAAACAAGGGAGGGGTTATCTACATTGATACAAGGCCTAAAGCTTCTAGTAATATCACAAATTCTATAAACAACACATGACTCGGGACAACAGACAAGCAAACAAATTGCATTTATGAGAGTTGCAAAGGGAATTAGGTAGTCGTATGTGCAATAAAAAAGATAGCTCCCAGGGAAGAGATATTAGTGGATTACCATTCTAATCGAATAGATACATCAACTAATAGTGTGTGGGTACTTATGAAACACCTCTTTAAGCAACCTATACTTATTTCATTATATTTTTTTTTTATCTTTAAGATGTAAATGATTAACAATTTCGATTTCAAGTTAATGTGACTTTTATTATTTGCTTATATAATTTTATTTGGGTGGAAAACAAATTGTTTTTATCTTTAACAATTTTTTAAATAATTTAGAGTTCTAATTATATTATAATGTGTAAGGATGATCATGGAAAAGGACTAGCTACAAAACATGTAAAGGATTAAAAATTATGACTTACATTATACGTGAATTTTATTATTTGTTTATATAATTTTTTTTGTGTGGCGATCAATTATTTTATTTGTGTATATAAATAAAATAAAATTTATTTTGTTCAAATATGTAGTATATGTGTAACAACCTTATCGTTACGACAACAACTCTGATAACAGGTGCAAATTNTTTTTTTTTTAAGTGTGCACATGTGTAGAAAGGAAACAGACACACTTGACTCTACATCACCACCCAACGAATAACAAGACGCAACCACGATGATCAAAACAAGAAGACATAAGGTGCACAACAAGTAACTACAAGCATTAATGACCATAGACATAAGGAAGAATCCATAATAGTAGATTTTACTATTTCTGCACAGGAAAGCAGGGCATTTAATCTTAGTCCTTTTCTCTGGAGAGAGAGAAGGTCAGATAGGCTCCTGGCCTACTGCTCAGGAAGAAACTAGTAACCCAACGACGAACACAGCAAGACGACATACGACGTACCACAGTAACAAAATGCGTTTAATGACGATCAAATGACAATAAGTAAGATTGACTACCCGCCCTTCCTACCCTGCAATGGTTAGGACCTCCAAGGCACATAAGCAACACTCAAGCCCAGGTTCCCATCGATTTTAACCATTTAAGGTCTCAGGGCTGGCGACTATTCTGAGGAACATGGAGGTGTCTACATTCCGCCCGACACCAGCAGACCAAACACACAGAAGGTTTCTCAATCAAGTACAACATTATCAATAATGAACAACAACCCTCATTTACTAACTCAAAATAATCTATTGCTCTTTAATCCAGTACATTGCACCTTATGTTTATTAGTAACATTAATAATCACAATAACACCGCCATGAATTAATAAACACATTACCGTTATATCACAACGACCTTGCAGAAATAACAATCACCTTTCTCCATATGCGATATCCAATAAAAACACAATTACAATATCTTTTCCATAAATGACAACACCAATGTATATTTTTAATCAATTAACCTAGCAATAATCCATCACATTAAAACTACCATATCCTTACCACAATGACAACACCGTTGTATATTTTTAATCAAATAACCTTACAATAAAATAACATCCACATTACGTCTTATATGTTAGTATCAATAATAAAACTACAATGACATCACCATAAAAGCTAACATCATCACATTTTGTAATATAAAGACTTTGCAAATTAACTAACTATTTTCATAATAAAACTACAATGACATCACCATAAAAGCTAGCCTCATTACATTTATAATATAAAGACTTTGCAGATTAACTAACTATTTCCATAATGAAACTACAATGAAATCACCATAACGCAACCATATCATCGACTTCTATATCACAATATCATTGCAATTAGATAATGATGAATTTATCTTTTGTTTGTGGTTAATAACAATGGAACTACCAAAAGCCTGTCCATAACAACCATGCATTTGCATTTATAATAGAATAGCAGTGTAATTTAACTAATAATGGATTTCACTATTGTCAATAAAATAATCGTTCGTTAACATAATAAGTTAAATTCGATGGGAAACATATAGCCTTGAAAGTTAAACTACTAATGGCTTCATTACAAGACATTGTAAATAAAATATTCGATGATAACATAATAACTTAACTTAAAAATGGGAGCATATTATAAATTGGATTGCCGAGGAATTTCATAGCAGTGTAATCTGAACTAATAAGGGATTTTCATTACAAGGCATTGTAATAGGATATTCGATGATTATCACTAAGCCAGCTGGGTATTTGCTTCTGGAGCATAGCGAACAATGCTATCTGACAGTTATTAAGAGCGAGCCTGGTGAAAATTAAAAAAATAGCTATGAAATGCATTTAAGACTATTTGGGCTGGGTGAGGGTAACCTAGCCCAACTATCACTGATAGGCCCTGCGCTTTCCACGGCTAGGTAAAAGGTCAGCTTGCAGCCCCAGTGGAACGTTGCTAACCTAGAACCATAGCTACCACCTCCACGATCAAACTCTGGTCTTCCACCAGAGCCCCTAAATGAAGGCTGAAATTCTGTGAGGGAAAGAACTGGCAACTGAATTCAAAAGGAAAAATAGAGAGAACTAAATCCATTACTCAAGGGTTGGATGAGCTATCCCAGGGTCTCATGATTTTTAAGAAAGGCTACACCAGAACTCAGCAAAGAAAGAAGAAAAAATATAAAGCAACAAAAAAAATGCAGAGATTAAGGGTGGGATCCGTGAACATTCCCCAGCTAAATAAATCACCAAAACGCAGAGAACTCATAACAATGTAGTAAGATTCCAACACACAAAAAAAAACAGAGAAATACTAACAACAACGCCGTGGGAAATTTCGTTGGTTTAATTCCATGAAATGAACAATAGTGTCATCTGCATGCAAGACAGAATGAAGACCAGAACCAATGATATCAATGACTACGCCCATACAACTTTGGTAAAATGAGTTCTCAGATCCGATTTTCCAAACGAAAATGCCAATGCCAATTCCAGAATGAAATCTCATATCCACCTTTTCAAAAATGAAATTTTCCCAACGCCTAAGGCCAGAAGAAATCTCATATCCAATTATCAAACGAAAATGCCAAGCACCTATTGTCAAGTCGAATTTAATTCAGTTTTAATTCCCTATAATAATGAGCAACCCACAACATGCAATGAATTTGTCAGAGCCAAAATTTCAGAACAATTACCCAACAAATTATTTTTGAAACAATACCACTGTAACCATTCACAAGAAAAAAAAAACGAAAAGCCCAGTTACAATTTACAGGAACGGATTTCAATGAAATTCTAGAACAGGTTGCCGACTGTCAGGGTTTCATTCAAATCGCTGAGATAGAAGATCATAAACGCAGACAGAGGTAAAAGAATAAAGCGTAGTAGGAGAACACACAGTAGGTGGTTTTGTCAACAAGGTATGAAGAAAAATTCAGCAAGGTAAAAATGCACAGTGAGAGAAAAGAAAAGCTGTGCCAACCACAAAATTTTAGGGTAAAAACACACAACCAACATATGACATCAACTTCCAAGGACAACCCTAGTGGTAGCTATTTTAATGACTCAACGCAATAGATGGAGTAGAATTGATTCCAGTTTCATCCCTTATCTAATTACAACAGTTGAATCAACATTTTTACCATAATACAATCATAATCGCCGAAGTAAATAAATATGCATTCTAATCTACTAAATACATGAGCATACCATTGCCTTACTCCCACCTCGACTAATGACCCACGCTCTGTGTCTCTCCTACTCCACGTCACTCTCGCTCGCCGACCGTAGAGACTACACTGGTACCTCCCTGCCAATCGCTAGGGGTACTATGATTCCCCCTTATCCCCCCAAGCTGCAAAGGGGCCACACACAATCTAGATGGCCCGTCTAGCTTCCCATCTTGCCTCGCAAGGCTGATCTACCACTCCTATCCAAGCTGGAAAATCCCAACTCACCACAAGTAATCAATCAAGTCACAATTCTGGAAGCATAACGTTACGCTGACAACTGACCCCTTTCTTCCTCATCTCCCTTTTCTTTTATAGAGTTTTGAGACCCACCAACTTTCCTAATTCACATTTTAAATTAAGTTTCAATAAAATATTCTAAATATTCTCCATCGCACAAGTGTCGTCCATCTCCCTCTTTTCTCCAATAAATATTTTCTTTAAATTTATTAATTGTCTCAAATCCCTCACCCACCTAGATTCGCTCCTAAATTTACTCCTAGGTGTTCCTAGATCTCCTTACATGTTTTAAATACTTTCCTAAAAAAAAAAATATGTTACTAAATTAGCTCAGATTAGCAGGTTCTTAATTGTAGATTCCTTACTATGTTGACCTTGCTTTTTACCATAAGTTCCCATCTTTCCTTTGTTAAGTTTCCTCCATTACTTAGTTTCCTAATTCTTATTATTCCCTTCCTTCCCCTTTTTATTAAAGCCCAAAATGGAAGTTGCATTATTAAATATTTCCCTTTTATTATTAATTTAATATCTTTGTACTTCCACAAGTTAATGAATAATTTCTTCTTTGAAATTTTTAAATCCATTATTTTTAATTAAATTCTTACTCTCTTCATTTACCCCAAGAATTTTATGAAGACTAAACTAT
>ML781431.1:646718-678191 GCA_009831015.1 Picea engelmannii | reverse complement strand
TTTGGGTCCATTTTCTTAAGGTTAGACTAAAATTTTAGCCTGAGAAGTTGTAGACTTAGGACTTAGATTCTGAACTAGGCGACATTTAATTAGGGAAGTAGCTTAAGAATTTCTTAACGTGTTAAATGTCTTAGGGCCATCTAGGTTTGTTCCTTCATCAACATCAACGCGACGTGCCCTTCAGGACACACCACGTTCTCCAAGGGTGCCACTCACCAACTTATGTTTCTTTTGCGCAACGTACCCTTTAGGATGCACCACGTGCTCCAAGGGTGCCACTTGCCAACTTGTGTTTCTTTCACGCGATGTGCCCTTCAGGATGCACCACGTGCTCCAAAGGTGCCACTCACCAACTTGTATTTCTTTCCCGCTACGTGCCCTTTAGGATGCACCACGTGCTCCAAGGGTTCCACTCGCCAACTTGTGTTTCTTTCACGCAACGTGCCCTTCAGGATGCACCACATGCTCCAAGGGTGCCACTCGCCAACTTGACTGATTGGTATACATCTATAACCCCTGGAGTCAACACTCCGCCAAGTGAACTTGTGAGAGACTAAGGGCTCTAAGGAATAAGGCCCCCACCTTATTGTGCACCCTTTAGAATCATCGTGAGCGACTGTCACAGTTTTCCCTCACGACATCGTGAATCCTCTTGAACTAGGTAATTTTTAACCTACAGTTTGAGCCACGGCGGGAGTGCTAGTAGGCTGTGGCTGGGATGTTGTCCACACCTCTCCCTCAACCTCTCTGGAAATCATGTGTGGCCCCTTTACTCCATATGTGAGTCTGTTCGGAAAGCTATCATCAACCTGCATCATCAACAATCGTGTCAGAACATGTCAACATCATATCATCAAATCAATGAAATATCACAGTAAATAATTCAACCCAAATAGCACACTCCCTGACTCAATCTGGAGTCCAAGGGGTTCCACCAATGCCTCTGCATCCTCAAGGTCCAAAACCCTGCACACTCAATAAAATTGAGTCAAAGAACCTGTCTACGTCAAGCAGTAAAACATCATGCCATCTATCATAATGCATCATAATCAAGGATAAATGTTTTAACATCATAAAAGTCCAGATCACTTGCGAGCAAGTGTCCTAAAAGAATAAGTTTTCTCAGTGCACCATAGCAAGATGTTACAATATGAGCCATGATGCTCATGATTAGTCTAGGGAGGATGACTTGTATTCATCCCCTGAACCGATGGTAATGTTACATGACAATCATTAAAGCGAACAAGGAACTTGCTCATTTTTTAGACATTGAAGATCGAACTTCGAAGGTCAAACAAAGGATCAAACTGGTACAGATTAGGACATATAAGGTAATAACCATAATTTAAAGTATTTTTTATGTCATTAGTTCAATTATGAAAGTTTGTTTTTTAAATTTTACATTATCTTAACGAAAAAATAGTGTCTTTCCTATATAGAGTTATTTGGAGCTCGTTCAACCCGATGTTGGTAGCAGGGGCACTACAAAAATGTCACATTTTCTTGATGTGGTCCCTCATATACCTGTTAGGATATTTAGTTCTCCAAATTTCACACCTTTAGATGGGGACCATGACATGCACCCCCAGACATCCACACAGCTAGGATTTGGAGGTGGTGACAAAGATGAGCTTGATGATGTGGATTATACAGTTGCATTTCCTAGAGCGAGACATGTTGCTAGAATAGGGAATCTTCCTTTCACATTTATGGTCAATGAGGAGGGAATTCCATTAAAAAAAATAAGACTCTGGGGTACTTTTTAATATTTTAATGGTTTCATGTTTTTTGTCTCAAACATAAAACATATATATTACTATTTTTAAATTAATGATCATATATTCTTGCATGTAGGAAATGAACATTTTTATAGGAACTTGAAGACCAAAACATTGTTGACTTTTTGACCAACCATACACACGAAGTGGAATTCCCAAAATTTCAACCTCAGAAAAGAACTTCTATATTATCTTGAAGGCCTCTTTCGAGTCGACACCTTCAATAAAAAAACGACCACCTCCTTAGCTGGCCAATATTTTAATCTACACAAGATATCTATAGGGTTCACTTGAAAAATAACCCTAGGCATGATTATCCTCCCAGATTTATAGAGAGAGAGTGGAAGGCACTCATTGAGGATACAAAGGAAAAATAATTGAGAAAAGAAGGAAAACGAATTGAGAAAAGAAGGAAAAACACCAACTAGTACCCCAAGGTAAATTACATTTTGAATTCAATACCTTTAATTTTCTTTAGATATAAATAAAAGTGTGGTATATAACATACTTGAAACTTTTTAATATAGGTTTCCTGACTCTTCGAAGGAAACGAAAGAAAGGATTTCCAAACATGGGAAATACAATCTATGCCAAGGAGGCTGCATGAAGTTACAATCATGAATTGTAGGAACCCAAACATCTTAACAATATTATTTGTATTGTCTTCCAACTTTCAAGTAATTGTAGCCAATAACATTAAAATACATACTCTTATGCAATGTAGGGAAATGACTTCGAAACTGAAATCACCAAGGAGGACCTCCATATTGGTTATAGATATGGATATCAAGCTATCATCAAACATAGGAAAAGCATGGGGCAGACCCTAAGATCCAGTTTGCAGGATAAGGTAAATAAAAATCAATCCACATTAACCTTTCATTACTTATAAATACATTCATGTTTGATATCGTCCATAAATTTAGTGTGTTACATTGATTTAATCAGGGGAGAAACACTATCAGCGAATCCATTTGTACTGAAGATCAGTGCATTGATAGTGCAGTGTCGCCAAAACATGGTGCCCCAAATCATCCCCATTCTAGTGGGATTCATCACCATGGTCTTCCTACAACTGAGGCCCATGACGATAATATGGTTGTATATTAGTCATATACTTAATAATTTGGTAATTATAAATTTTATACTTCAAATTTTTTTTACTTATGCATTTACTATTGCGTCCTTATAAATTTTGTGGTTTCAATGGCAGAGAATGTTGTACTTCAGGATCCTTCACATGAAGAGAGGAGTATAGGCCGACAATGATTCCAACGGTGTCGACTAGTGCATCGGGTAAATAATTACATTGCAAAGTTTTTTTCTTAATATTACTGAACTACTTCAATGATATTTATAAATTGGCCATAGAAATAAAAATAAAAAAATGTATGGGACTCCCCCTCATAGCAGCTTGCATTCCATCAGTACAAGACTAGGTGTGCTCTCATGCATGAGAGGAGTCAAGCAGAATCAATTGTTGAAGAGCCCCGAGAAAACAAGGACGTGGATGTTGATGATTTACTTAAGAACTAGAAATCACATAATAAGAGGCCTAAAAACAAATGATGATGTATAATATTATTATAAGACAGATTGATGTACATATAGCTAGTATAGTTGGAACATTTTTTGGATGATAAACCTTGTATATCAAAACCTTGTTTTATGACATACGCCTTTGAATGTGTTCTTGTATACTTTTTGTTGCATTTCCTTTGAATGATTTATTGCATACTTTCTTGTATTTATGTTAGTAAAATATGGATAGAGAGATCAAACAAATCCAATTATATTAATTTGCAATACTTATGTTAAAAGAAAAAGGAACTTAAACAACTTTGTACTTATTTTATCTTAGCTTTCTTGCTTAGCTTTACAAACACTTTTTATCAATTTTGAACATTTTTAATGCATATTTTATATTAGAATATAGATTGGGTATTGGGGAATTGAGAGTGATCTGATGGGGGGGAGGGGCCATAAGATCTTCCACCTTCATGTAGTTAGCCCTGTTCAGTAGAGAATAATTTGTTGGATTCCTTTAATCTTGGAGAAAACATCCCTCAATCTAATGGAGCAACAACATAGTCAATTTTGACTTCATTGTTTCTCCTTTAGATCGAGGAAGGTTTGCTCCAAGTTTAGATGGATCCAATAAATTATTCTCGAAACCAAGAGGATCTTATTCAAGAATTCTTTTTAGTTATATCTATATCACATTTTTAGTTTGTTCTAATCAAATAAATCCATGTTCGAATATAGGATGATGAAGTGTTAGTCCAAGAAACAAGGCTTATAAGGTGCTTGGAAGCACTATCAAGGTATGTTATGGCATTCCCATAAAAATGCATCTTAGAGTAAACAATGCTACCAATATGAGTTGTATTCATTTTATAGATATTTATGGAGGTTGAATGAATTGGCACTACAATTATTATACAAACATAATGATGGATGAGTTGTGATCGAGGGAGGTGTGTTATCCAAATCATTTATTGACTAAATAATGATGTACAATTGAAATTGTTATGCTTCTTAGAATGAGGATCTCATCATTAACTAAGGATTTGATACAATATGCATTATTTTAAATTCCAATAGTTTAATCACTAATGAATTGGTAACACCCATACCATTGGACAAAATGTGATCCCTATCCAATTGTAAAAATACCCATGATTTATATTTGTCTACATTGGTAATGAGAGTGGAATTTATTTAAAAATTTAATTTGATTTCATACTAGCCAACAACAATCAACCTAGTAGCTTCCTAGAATGTCTTATATAAATAATTGGTGTGGGGTAATCATAGTGCAACATGTTTTAATGTTAGTCCTCGATAGTCACTAATATTGAGGTATATAATTAAATTACATAAGTTGGAAGGAAGGTCACTCAATTGTTATCTATAGTGGAATATCTCATGTATCCACATTTATGCACAAACTCATCATATCACATAAAATGTGTTTTGAATGGAAATATTCTCGGTGCTAAAGAAAAAATTGACACTTATCTCAGATAGTCTTTGGTTATAGTAATTTATCAAAATGATATATGAAACATGATTTTTTTATCTTCATTTTTCATTTAACCTATTATTGTATTTGACAAATGCAGGTCTGAAAGGTGGTCACCTCCACGATCCACAACGCATTTTCAACAAGGTATTTGCTTCCCATGTTTTCTATCCTTGCTTTAGTTTTTTTTTACATGTCTGGGAGCCTATAGAAAACAACCAAGGTAAGGATAGAAAATATGGGTAGCAGATGAATCTACCCAAATATTAATGGGAAAATTAATGGAGAAGATTGGGCATGAGACAACTTAATGGAGAATATTGGACATCTAATAATCTGAACACAACAATAGAGTTAAACAAATTTTTATATATGAATTTTCTGTGTATTTAAAAAAAAAAATTATATATGTATTTTCTTGCTAGTTTGGTCTTCAAAATGATTTGTATTATTTTCTTCACATCTCTTAATGGTCATACAACAACACTTTTTACCTCCTCTTTTGAATATTTTCTTAGATGACAACACCCTTGTCATAAATTACACCCAAGTCAAAACTCTTTTCATCTGATATGTGCCTCTACATATATCCCAGTACTAGCCTCATTATCTTTCTTCCATAATTAATTCATCAATATCTCCCTCTTATCCTAATATCGGTGCCATCAATATATATTATTAAATATATTGCATCCACACTAAGTTTTCTCCTCTATAGCATGACATTTTTTCATAATGATCATTTAGCACAACTTAAGCCACCTCATGCATGTTGCACTCATGTACTAATCCAAATATTACATGATTTATGCCAATATAAATTCATGATCCAACTTCCAAGGATTTCGTTGAACCTATCGATATCACTTCTTAAGTATGATGGTCTCACGAGTGTAAACACCTTGATTCATGGATTCATAGTATGACCTCCTTAAACTATCTAAGATTAACTATTTTACCTTTCCATAAAATCACTTAGAAGGTTTAGCATTGGATTGGCGGTAAACTCAGTTGGAGACCATTGCACTTTTTAACAACCCAAGTGACCCCCCACCCAACCAAATCATTGATTAGATAGGATTTTGTCAAGCACCGCAATTGTTTTTTTTTTGTTAGTCCAAAACTATATTTATATCATTGCGTGTCTATACAAAAAACATGATTCTACCACTGGTCACACCATAGTAGGGAAACCAGGAAAGGTCACCATTAATCATGTTTGAAACTATAACTGAACACATGTCTGAAAGTGTAACTGAAACTGTAACAAAAAAGAGAGAAGAGTATCTATTGTACAATGGCCATGGCCGACTGTCTTACAGAGCATGAAAGAGAATGGTAATTCTCTGTGGTAATGACAAAATAAAAAAAAAACCATGAAACCTGGGAGCTAGCTTGGGCTCAAATGTTCTTGAGAATTTTAGGCTGGGACAAATAGTTGCCAACAGGTTGGACATATTTTTCTTGCTGGCATGACTATCATCGTGTCCATCATGAGGTCCAAGCGTTGTCCCAAGTAGGTCTGGATATGGGTTTGATCATCCTATTTTTGTCACAGATCAAAGATGAGATGAATGTGCTCCTTTGCGAATCAAAGTGGGGTTGACGGAGGCAAATCCTCCATCATCTAGGCATCCATTTCTTCCACTTCTTAAACTGTCTCCACTACAATTGTCATATCAACTTCATGCATTGCAGACATAACATTCAAGGGGGTCTCATGCTAGCACGGGGGAATCTCTTCCTCCACTATGCAACTTCCATCACCATAATATGGGTCCTTTGGGGGGGATAGAAGACTGGTGGCCAGAGGAATGCACGTGCACAAAGGTTTTTCTTCCTCCTTAGCGAGGATAATTCCATGGAGTGAGTGAGGGGAGGATGGAGGCACCTCTGACGACTCCTAGTTATTATGCCTTGGGCTAGAAAAGTTGGCTAGGAGAGATAATTGGGAGGGGGAGAGTCTGTTATGCCTAGAGAGGGCGCTAGAGTACCATGCACCTCTCTTAGGATTTCCCCTTTCTATGGGCATATTGGGAGAAAATTGGAGGTCTGTGGTTGAGGGTGAAGAGGCAGTTAGAAGATGCTTGGGAAAGCTCCACAGGGCCAAATGTAGAGAGGCACCAGTGAAGTTGCAGAGAATACTCTTGTGAGGGTCGATGGGATGGTGAGAGTGGGCCAGAGAGAGCAAAGGAGAAGTGAGGCCAACACAATTGTAAAGGGTGATGGAGCGAAGGAGCTAGTAATGTGAGAGAGCATCCTAGAAAGAAACACATAGGATGATGATGAAAAAAAAATCAAAGGATCCAAGAGTGAGAAAGAGAGGAGGGATATGGGATTAATGCACCAGGCAAATTTCCCATTTATTGCTTCACGAATTGACATACACCCTAGCCATTAGATCTGAATTAATATTCCCCATAGGCATGGTACACCTAGTCTAGCTTGCGTGAGCGACCATTAACCCTCCATGGTTGTCCAGGCGCATTACCATTACTATCCATGGGGTGTGCGCCATGCGGTGGTTAGGGGTTGTGGGCTTGCGACTAGGGTTAATAACTCCCCTAGACACTCCACTCCAGCTGTCTGCTGACACTGGCTAGGTGTCACCCCATCTAGGGAGTAACACAATTGTTTTTACCCTCATAGCTATAGAAAATATTTAATGTGTCATTGGGTTCAACCTTGACAAGATCCAATATAGTTGGTTAAAAAATAAATTTATTTCTTCACCAAGATATGTCTCCATCTCCACATCACTACCGCCAAACAAAATGCTCATCCTTAAGTTCAAATCCATTTTATTAGATTATTTTCATCATGAAGTGGACTTGTTTAAGGGCTCCATGTTGCACAAGGCTTTTCTCCTTGCCTTGTAAATGGAAATTAAGCTAATCACCATGTTCCCCTTACCTTCCCCTGATCATTCTCCCTCTTCCTCCCACTCTAGCTATTGATGCCACCATCATTAGATCTCATCCCATTCCTTTGTAGAATTTTGTTACTTCAATAGAAATCCCACACTCACACCCAACACACTTGAACTATGAACCAATATCCTCAAATGAATGCCTCACCAAAATGGTAGTTAGCTCTCCATAACATATTAGAGCTACATGGATTTTAATGAGATCCTTAGGCATGATTTCCTCATCTCTGATCCATAAATGGGTGAGTATCTCCTCCTCTCTACTCATGATGATAAAATATTTCCAAGATGCTCTATCTGGATTACTTTCCAATGCATCACAAAATAATATCTTTATCATTACATGGTGGGACAGGGCCTCTTCCTTTCCCTCCTTCACCTTAATGTTCATCTATGTTGAGGACTAGAGTAAGAAAAATGTAATACTGAGGTTTCACTTAGGCCCTTGGTGAAATAGGTTACTTAATTGTTGAAGGAATCTAAAGTTATAGACAACAACATACTTAAAATTCCTTAATATGTAATATAATTTAAGTGGTTATAGACCACCTCATCCAAGGATTTAGGAAAACTTTCCCTTTTCACTCAATTTTCTTTCTCCTTAGGATACTCTTAGCTTTGGAATAATAACTTTTTAGCATTAGTAGTAGGTTGCATATTCTCTTTATCCAATGGAACCTCCATTGGGAACCCTCAGACCTTATTGATAACAAGTTCATTCACCTGTATCTCCATTCCCTTCACAAAGGTGATATATTCTTTGTTTTTAATGTTATGGAAATTAAATGCAAATTCTAAGGCTACCCTATAATTCAGTTATATCTTCAAGACTAACCTTTTACATAGTGATCTTCTAGTTTGAGTAACCCTTGTGTAACCTTGATTGACCAATTGTAGTCTCTAGAACTATGTATCTTCTTTACAACCCATCATTCCATCTTGCAATCTTCAGTGTAAACCTTTCTTTGTGGTAATGGACTCAGGATCTATGTAAGGTTGCAATGAAAGCCTAACTCTATCGCAAGGGAGGATGTCTTCATGTTTTATCATGCATTCATTTGTCCTTGGTATTATGTGTTTTGGTGGTTTTGAGTGCCTTCCTTTGATAACTCAAAAGGTTGGAACTTTTCAAATTTTCCACCATCCCCTTTGGATGTGAATCAGAGTGATGTTTGGCATCAACCCTCATACAATGTTGATTACCTTTCCATTTATTGATTGTCTCAACAAAACTTTAGATAACCCCAACCTTCTCATCCCCCACCAAGTTGATATTCAAGGTCCACCTCCTTGGTCATTGGATAACATATATGTTTTTTATACAATTGGTTTATTACTTTGATCTGAAATAGAGCTTCATGTAGGGTGGTAGAGTGGAATGTTGTGATGTAGGATGTTGTGGTTGTAGAAAGAAAAGTAGTGTTTCTATCATAATTCCTAGAAAGTTGAAGTACTAGAATAGGTAGGTTGGAAAGAGATAAAATTTATATCTTATAAGAAACAACTATTTTTTGCAAACATGTATTAGCTATGTGTTGGTGTTGTTGAATCCTATGATTTGGAACAAGAGGCTTATGACATGGATATGTTGGAATATATGCTAGAAATTTTATTGTTGTAACAACTAAGAGCATGAAAAGAAGGAAGGATTGAGGAGTTTTCATTATGAAAACATGATAGGTAGATCATATGATGAAAACAAAGTAAACTGCACCATTTTCATACTATATAAGGCTATTCAGAATCTCCAAGCCTTATGCTTGATTCAAGTCTTATCCCATGCCTCTAGCTAGGATTCAAGGAGATCCTCTCCCTCGGTTTCCTTTTGACCTTGTTAAATATATGATCCATATTTAGGAGAGGAATGAACTGATTAACAAACTGAATACAATAAACAAGGAGATATGAAGAAAAAAGATATCCAATGAACAATATCTTCTATTGAATAAATGAAATAGACTAAAATTGTAAAACTGCAGATCTGAAACACTTGCTCGAATGGTGGTAGCTATATTTGAGAAGAGATGTGGTTAATACATGCATCTATCTGAGAAGAATGATTACAATGAGGCTCTAGAGGCCCTTTTTATATTACTCATGAATTCCAAAAACCTAGACATTGAAAAACCTAACCCTAGGAGGTGAAACACCAAAAGTCATGTGGGCCCCTATGGGTAGGTTGGTACCTCAACTTCTCGGGGTTGTAACTTTTTCATACGAACTTTGTTTTAGGAACTTGATAGCCCATTGGAAAGGTATTTTAGAGAGCTACACATTACACTATAAAAATCTAACTTCATCTACATTTTGACTATGGAGAGCCAAAAAAACATTGTTGAGGGCTCCAAAACGGCCCTGGAAGTACAACAAGATGTGCTGACATGAAAACATACAAAATAAGCTAGTTGGATTAGGTGAGAGGCCACTAGTATCCACCTAGAAGATGTGTAGGGATTCATACAACCCCAAAAGTGTAGAATCCGCAATTACAAAGAAGTACAAAAGAACGTGATGAACTAAAAACTAACAAGAGGAGCCAATTGAATAGGTGGGTGGCCACCAATATCCACTTGGATCAATCCTCCCCACTTAGGAAGCAATGGTTTCCATTACATTGAGTTCCCCCATTAGGTGAGGAAACTTCTATTGGATTTGGCCCCAAGTGAGCCACTTGACATGGTGTAGGAGTTGACCTGCCTTGACAACCTGATAAAGTTGGATCCACTGCTGGTGAGTGCCCTTGATCTGTGTGTCCACTATATGATGAGTGGATTCCTATTTCATGCAGTCAGGGTTGATATCTATTGGTGTTGGTTGTTCTGTGATCTCCAAGGTGTCCAATAATGGTGGAAAATATGGCCAAGGAATGGTAGAGTGTTGAGCTCAAATGCATTGTTACCCACATCCTTGGTGATGGTGTAAATATCATAGTGAAGTGGGAGGAGCTTCCGATAAGGAATTATAAGACTCCTTCTACAAGTGTAACTAGACCTTGTCTCCAACCTGAAACTGGTGTAGTACCCTATGTTGATCATGGCACTTCTTGTACTTAGCATTGGCTTTCTGCAAAATATCCTAAACATGTTGATGGATGTGTTGAATCCACTCAATGAATCTGATGGATTTGTCAATATCATACTGAACATGGGAAGATTCTATGTGTGTGTTTGCCAAAGGTAGTGCAACATCAATGGGACCCAAAGGTTGGAATCTCAGTCCCACATGAAATGGGATATGGCCGATGGAGCTATGGAGATACCTATTGTAACTGTGTTAAACATAGGGGAGATTCTCATCCCATGTACATAAATGCTTAGAGTCGTACATGCGTAGGATGTGAACAATCATCTGATTGACGACCTTTGTTTGATGATCTGTTTGGGGGTGGAAAGAGGTGGATTTAGTGAGCTTAGTGTCCAACAGTGACCAAATACCCGACCAAAATGTGTTGAGGAACCTGGTGTCCTGGTTAGAGATGATGGTTTGTGGTATCTCAAAATGGACCCACACATGTTCAAAGAAGAGCTTGGAAGTATCTGGAATTGTGATGTTATTCTTGCAGGCTGTGAGGATGGCCATTTTTGAAATCTGATTAACTTCCACAAATACAAAATCATTGCCTTTATTGGTGGATGGAAGGACAAACATGTAATCCATCGAGATGGATTCCAAAGGCTTCTCGAGGGTAGAAAGAAAGGTGTATAATCCTTTATTCTTGATGGATGGATTGATAATGGCATAAGAAATGAAAGATCTAATATAATTACTGACGTCCTATCAAAGTTTTGGCTAATAAAAATGTTTCCAGAGAACGACCAAAGTTTTCTCCACGCCAAAATGTCCTACCACCCTACTGTAGTGGGATTCCCAAATAAACTTTGCATGCTCACTTGTATGAATACATAGATGGACCAAATGGCATAACAACCCGTCCTGAATGTGAAAGTCGGTGATAGTCGTTCGTGTACCCAAGAGCTAATAGGTGGTGGTGAATTCTGGATCTTGTTGATAAATTTGGAGCCACTCAGATTCCTCATGTCCATAGGAATGGAGAACAATGGTGAGTGCAACTACGAGAGGTTGACTGAGGTAGTCAATGACACAATTTGTGTTCCCTGTCTTATACTTGATGTTGATATGGAACTGTTGCAGGTAGGTGGACCACTTCTGATGGTGGTCGTTCTATAACTTTCCCTATGTCTCTATGAATTATAGAGGTTTGTGATCAATGTTGATGATTGTCTCATTTCCTAGGATGTAATGTTTTCATTGACAAGAGGCTTGTATAATGGAATACATTTCCTTTTCATAGGTGGGGTATTTCTAGATAGTATCTAAGAGCGTCTCACTATAATATGCAACTGGATGATCGCGTTGAGTAAGAAATACACCTACAACATAGTTAGATGCATTAGTCTCAATATAAAATGTTCTTTTCATTTTAGGAAAGGAGAGTAATGGAGCTGAGCACAAGTGATGCTTGATATCATCGAATGATCATTGTTGTTCCTTCCCCCACACAAAAATTTCCCTACCACCTCCCTTGGTCATGTGGCTTAGGTCCCATGCAATATGGGAGAATCCCAACATGAACCGTCGGTAGAAATTGGCCAATCCCAAGAAGCTTTGAAACTCAGTTAGTGTGGTCGGGGATGGCATGGAGTAATTGGATCTTAACGGGATTGACATGTACCCCATGCTCATCAACAATGTATCCCAAGTATTGGACCATGTTCATGCCAAAGGAACATTTTTCCAAGTTGGAATATAGCTTGTGTTGTCGCAGAGTGCTCAAAACCTGTTGAATATGCCGCATGTGGTCCTCCCAAGTTCTGTTGAAGATGAGGATGTCATCCAAATATACCACCACAAAATATTTGGTGAAGGGTCTCAATACATCATTCATCAACATCATGAAAGTGGTTGGTGCATTTTTTAGGCCAAATGGCATGACCAACCATTTGAAGAGACCTTCTTTGGATTTGAAAGTTGTATTCCAGACATCAGTTGGTTCGATGGGAACTTGGTGGTATCCATACTTTAGGTCAATCTTTTTGAAGAACTTTTCCCTCTTGATTTGGTCAAGAAGGTCATCAATCCTACAAATTGGGTATTAGTTTCTAACATTGATTTTGTTTGATGCTCTGTAATCAATGCAAAGTCATCAGGTCCCATCCTTCTTTTGTACCAGTACAATCAGACTTCCACAAGGGGAGGAGTTGGGTCTGATGTTCCCCATTTTGAATAAGCTCATGGATCTGACACTTGATTTTGTCATTTTCCATCAGCAAGTGATGATAGACCAGTCCATTAGGAAGAGGTGCATCGAGGTTTAGATCAATGGTATGCTTGACTTGGTAGTGCATCAGTACCCTGGTGGGTGAGGAGAATATGTCTCTATAATATTACATGATCCCATCCACTTGATTCTATTGAAAAGAGAGGCTATGTGTAGAGGCCAAGGATTTGGTGGCAACCTTCTGCTTATTGTGAGCATGGATCACAAAGAAGACAAACTTCCCGGTTTATGAAATGACCTTACTTCATTTCTTAGCAGAGATTAAAGAAATAGTGGTAGGCAGCACCACCTCTAGTATCCTATACAATTGTCTACCCAAAGTAATACTAACACTAGAGGTGGAAGTATCCTATACAAAATGATTCTTCCATAAATATGGTTGTCCTAAAAGAACATCACAAACTTTGAGGGGGATAAATATCACACAATACCTCATCTTTGAAGGGCTCGATGTCATAGGGTAAACAACATTGTTGGCAAAGCGATCCGATGGTGTAGTGTTGCAGGTATAGTGTCTTCGGCAGGTCCAACCACTTGACAAACTCTACTGAGATCATTTTCTTCTAACTGTCGTTATGAAAACTAAAATGAACTGGATCCCCCTTTGCCCACATATGTGAGTGAAAGAGGCATTCCCCTTCCTCTAGTTATTCTGGTTCGCTTGGCTGGACTTTGGTAGTAGAAATAGTGGAACTGGGTTCAACATTGATAATTTGCTTCCCTCCTTATGGATTTGATTCAGAATCATAATCAGCCTCTGAATCAAAATCCTTCAGCTCGACCATGAGTGACTTATTGGAGTGACCTTCTTCACTATTATGCCAAGGGATTTTATGGTATTCACACCATTTTCCCATGTCCTTATTTGTCTTCTCATTGCCCTTTGTGTGTTGCAGCTTGGCCTAGTTGTCATGAGAGTGGCCATATTTTCTCTATCCCTTGTTGTGTGGGTTGGGGATTCCTTTTCCCTTCTTCATATGTGAGTAATTTGCAAATCCAAACTCTCCCTCTTCTTCTTAAATTTATTCTCAATCTTGCCAACATATCTATAAGTCGTACCCAATGAGGCGATGTCCAGAAAATCCATTTTTGTTTGAATGTATCTATGAAAACAACCATGATATTTGAGCACTAGATGTCACTCAGAGTATTTGATACCCAACTTGGTGCACAAGGTATGGAAAATATTTGTGAAATTTAGTATTGTCTGGTCCCTTTCTTGAAGCAGGGTGGTCCATCTGGTGTATTGGTCTTTGTAGCCTCGAAAAAGTTATTACTGTTCTTTAGTGGCATCTTGGAAGGAATCCCATGCGGGGGAAACCACAAATATTGCATATTCCTCTATGGCCTTTTCTTAGAGTAATTGTCCCACAAGTCCTTAACACGGGGGAAGGCCTTGAGAAGTGAAAAATTAATATTTCCCCTATCAGAAAAATTATGGACCAAAAATACCCTTCAAGTATATTCAACCATTTATGTACAACATCCACATCTATCAGCCCTTCAAATAATGGAATATCAAAATTTACTTGTACCTTGAAGGGGGTTGCATGATCGCATGATGAATATGCTTCTCATGTGGGAAACTACTGAATGATATGCAAAAAGTTTTCCATCATTTCGTTCCTTTGTCATGCAAGGGATTCCTCAAGCAACATTTTAAAAGGATCTCCTGGTCCATCATCTTTTTTTTCGTCTCCCATGTGTTGTTTTCGGGCTCTATGTGACTAATCTTGCAACATCTTGATTGGTTCGAGTCCCAACTTCTTGTACCTATATCTGGCTGGGGGCATGCATGAAGAAAAATAAATGAAGCTCAAACTGCTATGATACCACTGATCTAGATTTAGGAGTGGAACAAACTGACTAAGAGATTGAATAAAATAAACAAAGAGATATGAAGAACAACATAGATATACAGTGAACAAAATCTTCTATTGAATAAATGAAATACGTTGAAACTGTAAAACTACAAAACTGAAATGCTTTCTTGAATGGTGGTAGCTATCTCTAAGAAGCTATGTGGCTGATAAGCGCATTCATCTGAGAATAATGATTACAATGAGGCTCCAGAGGTCTTTTAGATATTACTCATGAATTCTAAAACCCTAGACATCCAAAAACCTAACCCTAGGAGGTGAAATGCCAAAATTAATGTGGGCCCCTATGGGTAATTTGGTACCTCAACTTCTCAAGGTCATAAATTTTGCATATGACCTTTGTTTTAGGTGCATGATAGCTCATTGGAAAGGTCATTTAGGGAACTACACAATACATCGTCAAAATTTGACTCTGTCTATAATTTGACTTTGGCGAGACAAAAAAACATTGTTTGGGGCCCTAGAATGGCCCTTGAAGTACAACAAGATGTGATGACATGAAAACATACAAAATAAGCCAGTTGGATTAGGTGAGAGACCACCAGTATCCACCTAGAAGATTTGTAGGACTTCAAGCAACCCCAGAAGTGTAGAACCCACAATTACAAAGAAGTACAAAAGAACATGTTGAACTGAAAACTGACAAGAGTAGCCAGTTGGAATAGGTGGGTGGCCACCAATATCCACCTAGATCAATATATGTGGCTTGAATGAGAGTAGTATTGAAGAAGGCTCAAGAGAGATGAAAATGGTGGTAATGTCTATTCATTTCCCTTTTTCTAGTGCTTCCCCATGAAGAGCTAATCCTTTTCCACTTGTCACCTATATGTCAATATCCTTCCCCACTATGGATCCTAATCATTTATTTTGTATTGATGTATGAAAAAATTATTCTTATGAGGACCAATACGAATCTATTATGGCTGATTTTCCTTTATAATTCCACAAAGGTTGGCTCACTTTTGATCTAATCTACTAGCTCCCCTAATTTAGATATGGGGCTTGGGAAAGGGATGTGAGAAATTGATGGCTCCATTAGGGATTTACATTTCTCTTGATAATATTTATGAGAAACATCCTTTCTTATTGGGGATGTTTCTTTCATTGAAATATTTTGGGAGGAGAGGGTTTTTTTGTTTCTTTTCAAGGTCTTTTGACTCCTCTTTAGCATACTCCTCCTCCCTTTTTCCCTGGACTAGACTTCTAGGGAAATTGTACTGAAGGTGGAAATGTTCCCCACATATACATCATCTAAAGGGGATTTTTATATATTCCAAACTCTTCTAATGGGGGTTCCTCAATCCTTATTTTGATGTTCTTCCCTCCGGCATGAATTCTGTCAATCTGCATTAAATTTTTTTTATCTTTTTTAAAACACTTACAGTACGTCGGTATTTCGATGCCCCCACATTTCACTTCCAATGAACTAAAACATGGTATTTTTTTAAAAATAACTTACATAACCTCGATATTATGACGCCCCCACGTATCAGTTACAACAAATTAAAATGTGTTTGATATGAAAAATTCATCGATGAATAGTTTCCATATTGTCTGACTTCTGATGCCTGAAACATGGATGATTTGGAAAATTTGTCGATGAATGGTTGCACTCGATCGTCTTAGTTTTGATGAACTAACTTGTTGGAAGTGTGAATACTATCTATGTTTTGGCTCTTCAAAAATGCAATGACCATCTATGTCACTATAGAACTGGGCCTTCTAGGACACATGTCCGTCCACAACATTGGAAGTGCGATGACCATATACATTTTGGTTTTTCGAAAGTGAGATGACCATATATGTCATTGTAGAAATGGGCCTTCGACAACTTCCATCTAAGACATTGGAAGTGAGATGACCAGGGTATCCATCAGAAGTGAGATGGTACTAGAATTAATGTTTTTTTGGGGCAAGTTTTGTCGGGATCCCGACAACCGTACATCGAGATTATGGCGAAAGTGTCATCAGAAAATGACCCAAATTTACAAGTGATATAAGATATGAGTGATATCCTCGCAAGGACCGGCTATGGTGTATAATCAAAACACTTAAACCAATAAGCAATGAATGGTTTCTCAAACCCTAGAATCTTTCTCCAAGAGATCTCCAAAATTATTTTTCTCAAGTGTGAAAATGAAAGAATGAGGAGTAAATTCTCATTTTTATTTTTTAATACTTGCTTGATCCTTTTCCCTCTCACTTATTTTATTTCATTTTATTGAATTCACTTTAGTGGGTTTCTCACTTTATAATTTTAAAGTGACTTTTTATTAGCCTAGCACCCATGTCCCCTTTTTCTCCACTTTAACTTTATAAAGTTTTCCTAGGTGAATCATGTTCCCTAGATCGATTTTCTTCTTAGCCCACGAGAACTTTATTAGGCTAGTGGAATTTCCCCGTAAGACTCCTAAGAAGATGGAATCATTACAAAGGTGCTTGTCTGGGGTCAAAAAACAATAATGTGGTCGTGTATAATGTCGTTACTAAGCTTCTAAGGGATGGTATTTTTCATGGTATCCTATATTTTGAAGTTCACCTGGATTCCTAGTTGGTGGTGTCACAATTAAATTGTCAATATCGTGTGCACGATACTACACTTACGTATGATTCCTTCAGGTACATATTTTGGAGCTTCGTTTTAGGTATGTTAGGTATGTTCATGTTTCTAGGAGTGAAAATTCAATATACGATGCATATGCTAACTAGATTTTAGATTGGAATTTCTCAAATAATTTAAATTTAGAAGCATACACATAAGTGTACATAAAATATTTTTACATTTTCACATAAGTACTGAGGAAAAAATATTTGTATTAATATTATTTCAATATTCATTTACAAAAATTTGGGTCATAAGTCACAAAATCAGGTGTCTATCCCTGAATGCCTATTATATATACCAATACAGAATATAATGTAAAATCTATGTTGAGGGCCTCACCCCTACATGGGTGTCTCTTAGAAATCATTGCAATGGAAAAAAATGTCATTTTTGTGTTGATTTGTATTATACATTGCTAATTATAGATATTTGAAATTCACTAATGATCCAACCAAATTGTTTACCAAGAGATTGAATCTACCAATTTTGTATCTATATTTTGGATAATCTTGGGATTCTTATTTGATAGCATATATGGGTGGATTTGATCAATATATGGTAATTTATTTGAGCAATTACAAATGGTACAAGTCCTATGCATAGGGAATTAGCTCATTTTTGCATGCAAGTGACCTCGAAATTTCACAGAAGCAATGATAACAATTGATTTGTTCCATGATTTTCCAGCACCATTTGATGGAGCCAAAAAAATCTCCTTTTAATCATGCAATCTTAGCTGCAACAATAAACTATTTTCATCACATATATACCTCAATAACTATGTGGATATCAATGTGCATGATTTGATTCGAAGACTTCTCTAAACATCTAGTAACTATATGTTTGGTTTCATATCATAAGTACCTATCAAAGAAAGAATATCATAGTTCTTAATCGTTTGGTTTCGTAAAAATTCAAGCGCATGCCATAAGGGCTATAAATTTAGAAGGAAACACACTAGGAACATGTCAATATTAATAATTTATCAACAAGCCAAAGCCACCAAATTCATATGTTGATTGGGATCTGAAAATGTTAATATGAATAGAGTTTTGTGTGTGAGGAGGATTGTGACAAGTTTCATGTATTATTTCTTAACAAACCTGCTTTTCAGATGGTGTTAGCACTCTGTAAATTTGTTCAGATGATAAAAAAAATGATAGAGGCAACCTACAAAACAACTTTAGAGCTGGGTACTATCTTTCCCAGCTCAAATAGGGCTCTCTCCTGTCACTTGGTCTTTAACAGATGAGTTTTCTTTAACAAATCAATGGCTAGGTTTTGTTAGTTTGAAGGGTTTTTTATCATTTTGCTGGAAAGGAAGGGGAGGGACACTTGGGGCCATGGAGTCAAACTTCTGAAAAAACAAATGGAAGCAATGATTGGCCAGTTTAACTCACCATAGGATAAAGGCTAAATGAGGCGATGAATCTAAGTTATAGATTGTAATTTGCAGAGTTTAAGAAGAAAGGAAAAACACATAACTGCATCAAAGAATTAAATAAAATGAATTCTGACTTAGTTAGGAATAACTTAACATAGTTTAAATTGCTTCAGCTAAGAGAATCACAAGATTAATTCTGGGCCTTTAACTATCCAATTTAAACAAAACACAATGAAAATGGAATTTAAGAACACAGGAAATACATACGAAGAAAGAAGACGAAACTCGGGCCACCACCATTAGAATATTTTCATGGAAATTTCAGGACATCTACATGTGCATTCTATTAAGCTTTAGAAAATTACATTCAAGTTCCAAATAGCTAAAATCATGCCCTTTCACTTATTCCAACCCCTAATAAATTTGAAACTCCTAATATTTATACAAGCTGAGTTATGTCGGTTTGAAACCGATTACAATGATAAGAAAGAAACGATTTGATTCTGAAACCGATTGCAATGATAAGAAAGAAAATGTTTCAAGTCACAAATTCTGGTTGCTATGGTGTTTTGGTCCCTTTCTTCACCACTTGTTCTGCTTCTAAGGTTATGATGGGATCCATGGTCGTGATATAAAAATACCTGGACACGAGTGGAAATGGTGTGTAGTTGGTGTATTGCTGAGTTACAGGTGGAAGATGGTGGTCATGCCAAGGTTCTAACAGTCCAACATTCAAATAATAATAAAATAAAATAAATGAAAAAATTCCCTTTATACCTTTCTATTTTTCGGGGGCGCGAGGAAGTGGTTTTGAGGTAGCCCTTGTTTTGTCTCGCAATGCACCTGGTGATGCCACATACCCTCGTGAGAAAACTGTGGTTTAAATTGTGGGACCTCCCTTCGAAATTAAACTCCACGCAACTTCACCCCCCGCAATTTCTCTCAATCGTTGATCTTTTTGCAACATGCAATCTGGGTAATCCTATTATTTTAGCACCACACTAAAGTTTATATGTCCTCCAACTCTAGAATCCTTTTAACCAAGTTTAGAGATGGTGCCAATTTTGGTGTTCAGGAGCTTTGAATGTTGAGTAGGAATACCTTTTGGAGGATGATCTACTGATTTTGACATGGTGACTTGACGTCATTATGCAGACGTGTCATGGAAAGAAGGGTGACACTTGTCATGTGGAAATGGGAAAATTACACCATGTCAATCTGGGCCCGTACCACTTTGAGAGTTTTCAATTCAGATAAAACATAAACTGCTGAACGCCGAAACATCGAAAGTGTCAAATTGATGACAATTTGTCATGTCAACCGGGAGAAAGTTACTTCAAGAGATTTCCATGATTTACATCCCGAAGTCCCAAAGTCCCGAAGCCCGAAGCATCGAAGTGACGAGAGACTACCACATCAACCAAGAGAAAGTTACTTCGAGAGATTTCCATGCTTTACATCCTCAACTCATGAACTCCCAAACTCCTGAAGCTCAAAGTTCCAAAGTGACAATGAACTTTGACATCAACCGAGAGAAATTTACTTCAAGAGATTTCCATGCTTTACATCCAGAAATCCTGAAGTCCCAAAGCCTGAAGTGTCAAAGTGATGAGAGACTGCCATGTGAACCAGGAGAAAGTTACTTCAGGAGATTTCCATGCTTTACGTCTTGAAGTCCCGAAGTCCCGAATCTTGAAGTGTCAAAGTAATGAGAGACTGCCACATCAACTAGGAGAAAGTTACGTCAGGATATTTTCATTCTTTACATATTGAACTCCCACAGTCCCGAAGATCGAAGTGTCAAAGTGACGAGAGACCACCATTTCGCTCTGGTCCCGTACCACTTCGGGAGTTTTCAATTCAGAGAAAAAATAAACTCCCGAATGCCAAAGCGTCAAAGTTTCGAAATGACGTCAGGCCACCATGTCACTCTGGGCCCGTAATACTCAAGGATAACTTCATGCTTCATAATCCAAAACTCAAGAAGCCCAAAGTTCCAAAGCATGTGGCAGCCATCATTTGAGACATAGGGCACACTCATCAGTCATGACATGCGGCACTCATTTCTGGTCATTTCGTTGCATCATTCACCCATTTCCACGTGACACATGTCACCCTTATTTCCATGACATGTCAGCACAATGATGTGAGGTCACCACGTCAGATTTGAGAGATCGTCCTCCAGGAGGTATTCCTACTCAACATTCAAAGCTCCCGAACGAAAAAATTGGCACCATCTCTAAACTTGGTTAAAATTATTTTGGAGTTGGAGGACATATAAAATTCAACGTGGTGCTAAAATAGCAGGATTACCCAGATTGCAGATTTCAACAAGATCAACGGCCGAGAGATATTGCGGGGGGTGAAGTTGTGCGGAGTTTAATATTGAAGGGCGGTCCCATAATTTAAACCATGGTTTTCTCTCAGGGGTACGTGAAATCACTGTTTGCATTGCAAGATGAAAGGTAGGTTACCTGAAAACCACTTCCTCATGCCCTTGCAAAATAGAAAGGTATAAAAGGGCATTTTTTCATTTATTTTATTTGATTATTATTTGAATGTTTGACCGTTAGAACCTTAGCACGACCATCGTATTCCACTGATAGTTCAACAATACAACAACTACATGCCATTTCCACTCATTTCCAGGTATTTTTCATCCCGACCATGGATCCCATCATAACCTCAGAAGCACAACAAGTGGCGAAGAAAGGGACCAAAATGCCACAAGAACCATAATCTGGGTATTGAAACATTTTCTTTCTTATGATTGCAATCGACTTCAGAATCGAAACATTTATATATTATCATTCTAATTGGTTTCGAACCGACGGAACTCAGCTTGTATAAATATTAGGAGTTTCAAATGTATTATGGGTTGGTAGAAGTGCAAGGGAAGGATTTTATCTATTTGGAACTTGAATGTAATTTTCTAAAATTGAATAGAATACACATGCAGATGTCCAGAAATTTCCATGAAAATATTCTAATGGTGGTGGTTTGAGTTTCATCTTCTTTCTTTGTATGTATTTCATGTGTGCTTAAATTCCATTTTCATTGTCTTCTATTTAAATTGGATAGTTAAAGGCCCATAATTCATCTTGTGATTCTCTCGACTGAAGCAATTTAAACTATGTTAAGTTCTTCCTAACTAAGTTTCATTTTATTTAATGCTCTAATGCATTTATGTGTTTTTCCTTTCTTCTTACACTCTGTAAATTAAAATCTATAACTCAGATTCATCACCTCATTTAGCCTTTATCCTCTATATATTTCAATTGACCTACCATTGCTTCCATTTGATTTAAGAAGTTTGAATCCATAGCCCCACGTGACCCTCACCTTCCCTGCCAATTTTGTATCTATATTTTGGATAATCTTGGGACTCTTATTTCATAGAATATATGGGTGGATTTTATCAATATATAGTAATTCATTTGACCAATTACCAATGATACAAGTCATATGCATAGGGAATTAGCTCATTTCTGCATGCAAGCGACCTCAAAATTTCATAGAAGCAATGATAACGATTGATCTGTTCCATGATTTTCCAGCACCATTTGATGGAGCCACAAAATATCTCTTTATAATCATGCAATCTCAGTAGCAACAATAAACTATTTTCATCATAGATATACCTCAAGAACTATGTGGATATCAATGTGCATGAGTTGATTCGATGACTTCTCTAAACATATGGTAACTATATGTTTGGTTTCTTCTCATAAGTAACTATAAAAAAAGAATATCATAGTTCTTAATCGTTTGGTTGCGTAAAAAGTAAAACCCATTCCATCAGGGCTATAAATTGAGAAGGAAACATGCTAGGCACATGTCAATATTAATCATTTATTAAACAAACCAAAGAAACCAAATTTATATGTTGATTGGGATCTAAAAATGTTAATATGAATAGAGTTTTGTGTGTGAGGAGGATTTGACAAGTTTCATGTATTATTTGTTTACAAACCTTCTTTTCAGATGGAACTTTTAAATCTAGGGATATGAATTTCATCATGTATCGAAATGATCGATATATGTAGGATGCTTTTTTTAATCTAATGGAATCGATCTCCTATTCTAACATTTTTTTCTTTTTAGAGGACTTGCATGATGATACAACAAACCTTGAAGGAGCTATCTATTAGAATATAATGGATGTGCTCATTTTACCATTGACAATATCACTATTGTCACCCAACCATAGGCCAAAACCACCCTCCGAGCACCTTAACCTTGACACAGAATCACTCTAAAAGAAAACCCTAGGCTAGATAGCCAAACAAAGGGTATCCCTCCTTTTCCCAAGGACAGCGCACCAACAAGAGTTGATCAGATAGTCCAAGCCCTAACCAAGAGATAGTCCAATCCAAACATGATTTGCTAGCTACAACAACTGCAATGGCAGTTCTCCTCCAAACCTACACACAAAAGTGGGCACTGCAGTGCACACAAGTGTTGCTCTGCAATTATGAGACTGTCTGCTAGAATGAAGACTAGCTTCTTGTATTTATAGTAATTTTGGCTAACTACCTGGGCCGACTTCTCATTCTAGGTATTTTTCTATTCAATATGTATTATTTCTTTTGGCCGACTTCTTCTCTTGGAGGATAATAACCTAATACAAGTTATCTTCTTGAGCCAACATGTCTTATAGGGTTATTAGTGATCTGAATTTATGTAAGAACACAATGAAATACAGAAATACACATAAACACAGAGATGCAGCGGAAATAAGACTTCATTTCATTAATAACAAATGACTGAAATATGCTTACAGACAGAATGGAAATAAACTAGCTAGGGCGCTAGTAGCTTATCTCTGAGAAGAGATGTGGCTGCTACTCGCATCCATGAGAATATGATTACAATGAGGCTCTGAAGTCCCTTTTACAATAAACGAGAATGCCAAAAGTCCTAGACATCCAAAAACCTAACCCTGGGAGATGAAGCGCCAAAAGTCATGTGGGCCCAGTTTGGGTAAGTTGGTACATCAACTTCCCGGGGTCGTAACTTTTGCATACGATCTCCATTTTAGGCGTATGATAGCCCATTGGAGAGATCTATCTGAGGAATACAACATTTACACAAAATTTCATGATGAAACTTTGCTACCGCATGGCATAATACCCCAAAAAACATCGTTTAGGGCCTCAAAACGGCTCTAGAAGTTCAAGACCTGAAAAACTGCTAAAAATAGTAAACTGTGCGAAAACTAAAAAACTGAAAGAAGAAATGGTGGGGGTCCAAGTGGAATAGGTGGGTGGCCACCAATATCCACCTGGATCAATTAGCCAACTCATTAGGGTTTCTTCTTGCTTCCCGAAGTATTCTATTCTCGTCAGGTTTACGCGTGGAGGTAAATACCTCCTGCATCTACCATAATATCAACACTCCCTCCTGGCTAGGGAGGTATTGCAGGTAATGGTCTTGAGTACAAACATACCATTCACCTGGTAGCATCAACATAGTTGTATATACTATCTCATGACTAGATCATGAGCACCATCATCACCATCAATTTCATCAACTGCATCATCTCTCGAAACCATACTCTATCTGAGTAATCAGACATGATTCTCACTCCATAGAGGGGCACAAGAACCATTTTTTGTTTGGGAAAAATATGTTCATTGATCATCCATATAACTAATAATCATTTTCAACACTGTTGATAATCTTCAAGTCAATTGGAACAATATCATTCAATAGAACACAACTGTGTCTATCCATAGTAGTACACAACTACAATCCAGTGGTATACTACCACACCAAGTAGAACAGGGGTACTTGATCAAACAGTGGACCACATCCGCCACAGTAGTATATTTTCTAGAGACATACAGTCTTCATAGCAATCATATGATATCAACCTGCACAAAAACAATGTTATGATATAAACTGAATCATCTGGGACATTCTTCCACTCATATCTATGAGATATCGGAAGAGTATCTGCCCTCAAAAAAGTAAGACATCAATGATGAGCTATCTGGACTATTCTTCTCAAGCAAGGAAGAATAATTGTCCTTATTTTCTGAGCCTAGACCATTCCCCACCCTGGGCCATTCCTCCAACACTAAACAAAGTGTAACATGGAGAGAATGAGTCTGCCCTAAGGAATTTATGTCCCTGATTGTTGAACCTAGACCATTCCCCACCCTGGTCCATTCTTCCTGCACTAAACAAAGTGCAACCTGGAGATAATCAATCCACCCTAAGGAATGATTGTCCAGACCATTTCCCATGTTAACCATAAGATAAAATTATTGTCCTGCACCAACCTCCAAAACGGACCATCCTCATGTTAATCACGATGATAAATCATTGTCCAGGGAGGCAGGTCTATATTCTTGAGTAACCCTCAAGAAGAGAGACTGCCCTAGACCACTTCCCATGTTAACCACAATGGGAATTCGTTGTCTATGGTACATTAGAAATCTAGACCATTTTCCGAACTAGAAAATGTCTGTCCATCAAAAATCTTAATCCACTTTCTAAACTGGAAAGTATCTGCTCATCCTAACCATTTTTCGAACTGAAAAATGACTGTCCATCAATCAATAATAAAATAGTTCTCCCTCCCAACCTGGGAGTCATCTCTTCATTTTTCAATAAGGAAGTCATCTCCATGAGCTCCATCTTGAGTATGCAAACTCTTTTATCTTGGATAGAAGATTTACCAAAATGTCTTCTTATCTGCTCATCTGTGGAGATATGTATTGGAGAACCACTTTCTCCTTTCTGGACTTCATCACAGATAATGCAATTCTTGATTTCAAATGTACTTCGGTCTGGAACACTGGTTTTCTCTGAAGGGTTCATGTAGCTCTGACCAATAAAGTATATCATTGTTGGAAAACTAGAACATATCCATGTGGCACTTCTTCTGTCATCGTGAGATCTGATCTTTTGAGCAATCATCTTGATAAAATATCTCTATTATAGAAAATCTTCACCACACTTATGCTGTGCACTAGAGGTTCTCCACCAAGTTATCTTCTTCTATCTACATACAAGGGTCTATTTCTGGTTTGCTTCAAAGTCTTGAGGTTGCTCTTCATATGCTCTTTTTTCAATTGATCTGGAGAACAGTCTTTGCATTCATCTTATGTAGAACTCCAACCCATGGATATTGCAGATGATATAAAGACTCATGTAGAGGTATGTCTAATTTATTGGAACAAGTAATCATCATAGTCTTCTCCCTCCATCTGGGAGAACCTCTAGTTCTGGATCTTGCAATTCTTTCATATATATACATTGTTCTTCATCACAACTTTCAGTTCCTCTGCTTGATTGCTTTTATTGAGTTCATATCAGGTTGGTGATCTTGTGATTCTTAATACAGTGACTGGTTGTTCTGGATTCTCTTTCTTTCTTGGAATCTTCATGTTCTTCCTTATGTTTTTGTTTATCTCTTAGGTCCATGGAGTTTCTTATAGATTCCATGCCCTAAATATTTCACTTCTTCCTTTCATTATAGAATCATGGATGTGGATGGACAACCAGGGATACTTTAAGGCTTCTCTTCAAAGAAATATTCTTCTATGGCCAAACTAAACACGTACAACTTTTCATGTTTGCTACCTAGGATATATACTTCATCATATTCAATGGATCATAGGATTAGCTCCCTCCTAATACTTTCTTCATGTATGAATACATGCTCTTATTTTTGGTGATATATAATTGGATCCCTCCATCTAGGAGAGTCCATGCTTTCGTCTGCATCCTTATTCCCTTTTTCAAAGTGTTATAAGTCTTTCTCCAATTTCCTCTTTATTGTTGACTTCTTTTTTCTTCTTCTAAGTCTCTTCAGGATTGATTCTTATTTCGGCTTATCTTGTAATAGCTTCCACATGATTTTTTTGATGTCTTTCATCCTTTCATGTGTATTATATGACTTGTATAATGATAACAATCCTTATCTTTTTGTTCTTCCATAATTATAGTTCGTCTTGGAACATATTATCTTCTAAGAGATAGATATACAAGATATGTACAAGAGCTAAGAAGAGTATTTTTACCTTCAAAAGAAGAAGTCTATTTCATCCTCCTTAGCCTTATTTGTCGGTTCCTTTTCTTCGGCAACTAATGCTTCGTGTTTCTCCTTCCTTTTCTTTAGCTCAAGACAATGATTCTTGTAGTGACCATACTTTCGACAGTTGAAGCATTGTATTTCTGAAATATCTTTCTCTTGATTTGTCTTCCTCCTTGAACTAAACTTCCTTTTGTTCCTGAAATTCTTGAATCTTGTTGTGAAGGCTTGATCATCGTACTTATTTTGGGGTTTCTCTTTTGCACAGATTCTGGATTCTTCTTTAGCACAACAAGTCCAAATTTCTTGAAATGTAGGATACTCCTTTCTTGTGTTCATGCTTGCAGTAAATGCATCCCATATCCTGGGAAGACCATTGAGTACTATGTTTACCTATTCCTTCTCTGAAATGATCTCTTCAATGGCTTGTAGTTGATATCTTAACAGGGAGATCCTCACAAAGTATAATGTTATTCTATCATCATCATTCATATTCATGTCACAGAGCTCATTCTTTAGACTCATTATTTGTCCAATGTTTTTGATTGAGAAGAGGTTTGTTAGGACATCGTACATATTATTCGATGAGTCAAGATCAGAGATGTAGGGTATCAAGTGCTCTTTTATATATTACACTATGATACTCATGGAATTGATGTTACTGTATTTTAACTTCTCCATAACTGCAATATTTTGTGGTTCCTTCTCTTTTCCTTCTTCAAACTCTGGTTCCACGATCTTTCCTTTCACGATATCTAGCACTTTATTCTTGGCAAGGATGAGGTCAATCCTTTTCTTCCATGCTTTGAAGTTAGAAGCTCCATCTAACTTGTTTTATAACTTCATAGAGTAGGTCATGGCTTCTTTGACTTGGTCAATGCTAGATTTGACCAAAAACTCAAACTTGACATCTTGGCTTGTTGAGAGTACCAAGAGATGTGCTAGTCTAGGGTGCACTGATCTATCCAAAAATCAGGTCAATCCCTTCACTTAAGGTGCCTCAACGAGAGGATTAAGGTTTTTGCAACTGCAGCTGCTTGTAACCCTAGCAGTAGTGTTATGGTGACTACTCCTGCTAGAAACCCTAGCAGCAATTCGTTAGGTCCACACAATGTACCTTTTTGCCTATACATTTTGCCACTATTATACTCTTGATCACCCATATTTAGACTCATACTATCACTTTATCTGATCATCCCAAAGGTATACAACATCCCTTCTCATTACTATATGTTTAATCTGTTTTGTATAATATTTTACATCACTTTCGTACTTAACCATTGATTAGACTACAGATTAGCATTTGAAGCCTGTTGCTGAAACACAGAGCTGTTACACAGTCCAAGGTCGTAGATGCTGAAACACAGAGTTGTACACAGTCCAGAGTCGTTGATGCTGAAACACAGAGCTGTTACACAGTTCAAGGTCGCAGATGCTGAAACACAGAGCTGTACACAGTCCAGAGTCGCTGATGCTGAAACACAGAGCTGTTACACAGTCCGGAGTTGCAGATGCTGAAACACAGAGGAGATCGCCAGAACCAACGTGCTGAAACAGAAGGAAGCCATTACAGTCGGCGGTCAACAAGCACCAACCGTCGCTCCTACATCAGAAAGCCGACACAGTCAAAAGTGAAATTCACATGGCTAAAACAACCTGAGAATTGCGATGTTGAAACAACATTGGCAACTATGAAAAGAAGCTATTACTCCAGTCGTAACAACAATACCTCATCCAGCTCCTGTAATAGCATTTCTGTTGCGTGAGACTAGGACATCCTGTTCTAGTTTAGAAAGAAGATCCGACTAAAGATAGGACTCAGATACACATTGTAATTTTTGATATATTGTATCGAAGGGATTCCCTCTTTAAATAAGAGGAATCATCATTCGAGGCATCCAAGTTTTATGTATTGAAAATCTTCAGACGAGGGATGTACTTCATTTTTCAAACTGTAATATGATATTTTTATAGATGAATAAAAGACTGCTTTGAGTATCCTTCTCTAGCTTCTCGTTCCAGGGGAATCTTGTGAGAAGGGAGGGCCCACCTTCTTCACAAGATTCACCCATTAGTTTAGAAGTGTGTTAGTACAATTTCTGTTTATGCTTTGGTTAACTTTTGTTTGCTGAAACATTGTTTTTAATGAATTTCACTTTGCTGAAACACTACTGACTCTGTCTTAGTTTATTGAATGAAATTCGTAATCCTTTTTATTAACAATCTTGTGTGATGATTTTATGAGGCTAGCCAGAGACTGGGTTAAGGGTTCCTTCTCAGATAGGAAGGAATCAGAACATCCTATCCTCTGTAGATTTCATTTACTGCTGCAAGTGTGCTAGCCAGAGATTGGGTTAAGGGTTCCTGCTCAGAAAGGAAGGAATTAGAGCATCCTGTATTCTATAGAATTCATTTACTCCTGCAAGTGTGCTAGCTAGAGATTGGGTTAAGGGTTCCTGCTCAGAAAGGAAGGAATTAGAACACCCTGTCCTCTGTAGAATTCATTTACTGCTACAAGTGTGCTAGCTAGAGATTGGGTTAAGGGTTCCTGCTCAGAAAGGAAGGAATCAGAACACCCTGTCCTCTGTAGATTTCATTTACTGCTGCAAGTGTGCTAGCCAGAGATTGGGTTAAGGGTTCTTGCTCAGAAAGGAAGGAATCAAAACATCCTATCCTCTGTAGATTTCCATTATTCCTGCAAGTGTGCTAGCTAGAGATTGGGTTAAGGGTTCCTGCTCAGAAAGGAAGGAATCAGAACATCCTGTCCTCTGTAGATTTCCATTATTCCTGCAAGTGTGCTAGCCAGAGACTGGGTTAAGGGTCCCTGCTCAGAAAGGAAGGGATCAGACCATCCTGTTCTCTGTAATTTCAATTTCACAAGTGTGCTAAACAGAAATAGGGCTTAAGGTTCCTGCTTAGAAAGGAAGGAACTATATAGCCTTGTTCTCTGCTAGATAGAGTTATCTTTTTCTGCATTACTGTTTTCATGAAAGAGTGTCAGTATTGAAGTCTCTGTTTGAGAGTAAGGGTCATGTTCTCTGATTGCAAAATAGTATTTCTTTCCTGTTGCAAGTATTATTTTAATATAATCCAGGATTCTTAGATTAATCTTTAAGATCTGCAATAGGGAGGTTTCTTTCCTATGATTTAATTCAGAACATCAGTTCGTTCAAGCAAGTGTGATTAGTATAAGTTTCTTTACTACAACTCTAAGTTTCTTTTGGAATTGAGCATATATAGTGTGTGGTTATCTTTGAAATAAAAAGACTTCCCTGGGTTGACAATTCATGTATCACTTGGTTGTTTGAATTTAATTAAGCAATTATAGTGACCAACATTTTGGCGCCGTTGCCAGGGAAGATAGCTATAGATTTCAAAAGCACTTGTGATTTATTTTCTTTAGATAAAAAGAATGCATGAAAGACCCCAAAGACACTAACCCTACAGGTGGCAAGGGAAAAGGAAAAGGAGGAAGAAAGACTTACAATGACAAGATTTTATCAAAGTCTGAATCTGCTGCTCAACGACCAAACCTTCAAAAACAGAATTCCCAGCCTTCATTTCGAGCAATTTTTGGAACAGGAAAAGAAGTTTGGAGCCCTAAGACAGTCCAAAAGCCAATAGGAGACATTGAGGACAGAGCAAGTGCAGCAGGGGAGCAGACAGAGGAAAACATGGATGAGTACAACAAAGAATTGCATCACGAAGAACAGGCAGGTCCTGAAGGAGAGGTAAAAGATGAAAATTCTTTCTCTACATTAGGATTTCCTATTGGAGATCTCCCTAGAGGAGCAACCCCCATGAAAAATATTCCACTCTGAGCATTGCCTAATTTTCATGGTTTATCTTCAGAAGATCCTGATGAATTTCTGTTTGAGTTTGATATATTATGTAGAAGCCATGATTACGTTTCTAATGCTCAGAAACTAAAATTATTTCCATCAAAACTAAAAGGGAATGCACTAAGATGGTTTATGAGTCTTGGAGGCCATGTAATCACAACATGGGACCAAATGAAACAGAAATTTCTGAACAAATACCAAGACTACTGTCGTACGAGAGAAAAGAGGGAGGAGCTATTTAAAATGATGCAGAAAGAGGACGAGAATCTAGAAGACTTTGTAGAAAGGCTACAGTACAATCTACAAAGATCCAGTCATCCCAATGTAAGTAAGGATATTCTCAAGACTATTTTATTAAAAGGGTTAAGGGATGACTCTCTGGATATGTTGAATATGCTTGGGAAAGGGGACATATCCAAGGAATCATATGATGAAATTGTCAATTTATGCAAAAGATGTTCAAGGGGAGCTTCAAGAAATAGATTAAACAGTAGGGACACCACATTTTCTAGAGTCCAAAAATCAGCCAGCGGGGGAGCAACAAGAGCCGAGATAGGTAATTTGCTTGAAGATTTTAAAACTGAAATGTTAAGCTCTTTTGCCTCACAAATGGATACCCTGCAGATTAAGAAAAAGCAAGAAGAAGCAGAAGCAGCCTTGTCTATCTTTTGTTCCCAATGCAGAGAT
>ML781431.1:624619-643191 GCA_009831015.1 Picea engelmannii | reverse complement strand
CTTATTTAAAGACATCTTCACCAGATTTGGAATGCCAAGAGAATTAGTTACAGATGGAGGACCTCCTTTCAACTCTCATGGGTTCAAAGCCACCCTTCAGAAATATCATATTCAACAGAGAATGACTACAGCATACCACCCCCGAGCCAATGGATAGGTGGAAATCACAAACAAAGTAATAGAAGCCATTCTCACAAAGACATTGAAGGAAAGTAGAAAGGATTGGTCCCACAGGCTCCTTGAAGCACTATGGGCCTACAGAACCACCTGGAGAAATACTACAGGATTTTCTCCCTATGAATTGGTTTATGGAAAAAATGTTGTTTTTCCTGTGGAATTTGAGATAAAAACCTTAAGAACTACTTTAGCTGTCAACCTTGATCTAACCGATGCACAGACAACCAGGTTGCAATATCTTAATGAACTAGAGGAGAAAAGACTAGATGCCATTCAACAAACAACCATAATTCAACAGCAAAGATCACAATGGCATGACAAAAATATCAAGAACAAGCAGTTCCAGAAAGGTAATTAGGCCCTATTGTATGATTCTCGGTTCAAAGAATTTCAAGGGAAGCTGCATACAAGATGGCTTGGACCTTACGAAGTAGACACAGTTTTCCCCAATGGAACAGTAAGGCTCCTCACAATCGATGACTCCAGAACCCCGTTACTTGTAAATGGTCATCAGCTCCATCTGTACCAGCAACCTATTTCTAAAGAAGATTTTAAGACCACATGCATGGTAGATGCCCATTTTCTCTTCGTCGAGGGTGTTTCTAGCCCTAATAGCAATTAATTCTTTTAAGATAATTTTCTTTAGTATTAGATTAGATTAGATTAGATTTTGTTTACTAATAATCCCTGTCAAGAAATACCATGCTACGGTCGATTTTTGCAGATTCCCGTTCGAAGCATAGCTACTAGACGAGGACGATCCCACTTCAAAGAGACAAGCTTCCACGATACTGAAACACCACTATTCAGCACTGTTGACTTCCACGATGCTGAAACACCACTATTCAACACTGTTGACCTTCACGATGTTGAAACACCACCGTTCAACACTCTTGACTCGCTTCTAATGCTGAACCACCACCATTGAACACTCTTGACTCGCTTCTGATGCTGAACCACCACCGTTCAGCACTCTTGACTCACTTCTGATGCTGAACCACCACCATTCCACACCTTTGACTTTTCTCTGTTGTTGAAACACCATTGTCAGCAATCCACCCCTTTTCCTTCATTACTGAAACACCAAAATCACACCTTTTTCCCCATCACGGCTCGGCAACCTTTTCGCCACTTTTTCCCATTCCCTCACCATCCTTCATCGACGAAACAACTCCGTCCAACAATTGTTTCACCTTTCCCCTTCTGATGCTGAAACACCATTGTTCAACACTGTTCACTTTTTCCCCGATGCTGAAACACCACTATTCAACACTTCTTTTTCTTCCCACTCCCAAAACACTACAGTCCACCATTTTCTCACCATCCTTCATCGACGAAACAACTCCGTCCAGCAATTGTTTCATTTTTTCCCTTTTGTTGCTGAAACACCCTTATCAGCAACTTTTCATTTTTTTCCCGTTGCTGAAACACCATTGCCAGCAACCCTTCATCATTTTTCCCGATGCTGAAACACCACTATTCAACAATTTTTATTCTTCCCACTCCCAAAACACTCCAGTCCGCCATTTCCTTACCATTTTCATCGATGAAACAACTCCGTCTAGCAATTGTTTCGCCTTTTCCCTTATGTTGCTGAAACACCATTACCAACAACTTTTCATTTTTTTCCCCCATTGCTGAAACACCGTTGCCAACAACCCTTCATTATTTTTCTCGATGCTGAAACACCACTGTTCAGCACTTTTTGTTTCTTCTGATGCTGAAACACCACCGTTCAACACTTTTGACTTTCTTCAGATGCTGAAACACCATTGCTCAACAGTTCTTCATCTACAACAATTATTTCATTCCTCTCTTATGCTGAAACACCCGTCTTTCACCATTTTCTGTCAGCAAGCTTTTACGCCCTCAGATTATAGTTCGTCCTCCTAAACAGAAAACCCTCGACACAATTCATCTATTCGATCAAAAGTCTCTGCCACGACAGGACTACCATGGACAGGCATGATATGTTGTTCGCAGAACAAATCAAACGGTAAGGCGAGGTATGTAAATTTTATGCAATTCAGTTAGACTATAGTTAATGAGAAAGATTCTACGTCATTATGACCATTCAAGTGTAATTATGACTAACCACACTTGATGGGAGGGGAAGTACACATCAAATCCACGATATCATCATTACACCCGATTTTACCTCCGCCATCCCTAATTCACCACCCTTTCCTGCATTTAACCACTATTCCTGCATAACGTCGCTCAAACTCACTCTGTGTAGAGATGATACACAAGCTCTCGACATTGTAACTCACTAAGCTAGTGACAATGGGAGGATCTGTCATAAGAAATGATCCCGCCACCACATCATTGTTGGAACACTATCCAGAAGCGTATCAAATCTTCCAGCAGGCAGGGTGGCTCAATTACTTCCACAGACTTCAAGGATGCAATGAACAACAAGTTCTACAATTCGCCCGAAATCCCCAGGAGGACCATTCTGTCGTCGCAGGCGTCTGAATATCTGTCACAGAAGACGACATAGCAGAGGTCTCAGGCCTCCCCATTGATGGAACTCGAAAGTTCAGCCGAAAGCATATCATCGGGAATGTTCAGCAGAGCTTCTTCCTACCTGGGGAACAAATTGAATTGAAGGGCAGGGGTGTTCATCTCATCTCACTACCACCCCCATGGCCGGTGGTCGCCAGATTCATTAAGCACTACCTGACCTGTGAAGGTCACTATCAGGTAGTCTACTAGCACGAATTTCTTCTATTTTCTCATTTAAGGCATAACAGACGGGTCAATATTCCCTACTATCTGCTGGGCTGTTTGAAAAATATGGCACATTACTATAAAAAGGCCAAAGATTCAACCCTGTCACTTACCCACCACCGTCTTATGCAATTACTCATCCACAGAGGTTTTTCCCAACAGAACCGTCCATTAAACGACCCACCCATAAACCCTCAACCAGCTGCCGAAGTTCCTAAAAATCCTCAGGAGCAGTAACTGCAAAACCCCTCAGATTCCCCCGAAATACCCAATAGCCCGCCCACACAACCAACCAGTCCCCCTACCATACCAGAACCGCCACATACCACACCAGAGTCTTCTACTCCCGCCCTCCATATTCTAAGTGATGACTCTGAACCGGATAATCCCTCCTGCCCCATCATTGAAGAACGACCTTCCCGAAAACGGAAGCAAACTCCCCTCTTTCCACCCTTCTTACAGAAAAAGTGAATAAGAAGCTCAACAAGGCCACCCTTTGTGGCCACTACCCTAGATTCCCCACCAATTCGACTGATACCCTATACACCTTTAACCTCCCCAGCCCCGAGATCTTTTCCTATTCCAACCACGGGCACTGAAACACAAGAACCAGATGCCCCGGAGACTGTAACATCATCTGTCTCACACAAAGTAGCTGAAACACAAGAACCAGCTACCCACTCAGTGGCTGAAACACAAGAACCGGCCATAGCTGAAACACAGGAAATAGCTACGGCTGAAACACAAGAACCAATCGCTGACATTGAAATTGAGTTACAGGAACCAGACGCCCATACATCATTTGTTTTAAATAAAGTAGCTGAAACACAACCAGCTACCCATCCAGTGGCTGAAACACAAGAATTTGAAATTGAATTACAGGAATCATAGGCCCAGAATACTGCAACACCACCCTCCTCAAGCAGAGTGGCTGAAAAACCAGCTACCCATTCAATGGCTGAAACACAAGAACCAACTGCTAATACTAAAATTGATATACATGACTTAGAGGTTGAAGGTGCTGCAACTTTACTTTTCCTTTACCAAGAAGCTGAAACACAAGCAACAACTACCATTTCTGCTACTCCTTCCCAACAACCAGAAGCAACAATGGCATCTGTCTTGCAGGAAAATGAATTTTTAAAATTAGAACTGGAAGCATATAAACAGGAACTAGCCAAGGCAAAGGAAGCATATGAAAAGGAACTCAATTCGTACACCTTAAGCCATATAGAAACCTTGTTAGAACAAACTACATAAATCCTGTGAAAAGAATATATGTGTTGCCAATGTGGAGATATTTACCATCAGGCAGGCTATAAGGTGATTCAAGTTCCAGTGCCAGGAGCAGCCCCTACTCCTTCACCTTTTGAAGTCAAGGAAGAACCTACTGCAACACAAGAACCAGCAGGCCCTACCAAGCTCAAAACTGAACCTACTACAACACAAGAACCAGCAGACCCTAGCAAGATTAAAATGAAACCTGCTGCAACACAAGAACCAACAGGCCCTCCCAGGCTCAAGACTAAACCCTGCATTGCAGCAAGAGAAGCCCCTACTGTTGTCAACAAGGTTGTGTAAACAATGTCCATGGAGGAATTTGTACCTCCCAATCAGATCAATCTCTCCACTTCCAGGGAACAATCTACTCAAACCTTACCTAATCCCACTACTTCCAATGCTAAAACACAGACTCAGCTATGGGATGAGCATGCAGAAATACAAAAATGGAAGAAAGAGTATGCTGAAACACAGGCCAAAAACCTGCAAGTGCACAAACAAACCTGGATAAATCATACTTTCTCAAATTGGGAAGCATCAGAACAGATACGCCAGGAAGCTCGTGACTTCAAGAAGAAGAACAAAGACTTGAAAGGAAGATTGGTCCTTATATTTGATTTGGTACAGAAGCTACTCGCCACAAGAAATCCATCTTGTAACTACTCCTTATTCCTTATGAAGAGACTCACATGGTTTCAGATCAAATCCATTATAGAAGGTAAACCCCATGGAATAATACAACCAGCAGATTTTGTCAATACTTTTGTAGCAGCCTCTACTAGGGATCAACACCTCTTATGTGAGGCATACTTCCATAATGAGGCCATTCCTGAAAACATGCTGCTAAACATAAATCCCCTTGTTGGGGATGTTCAAATTCGAGCATTCACTTCCTTTCTCTATAATCAGATTTTGTGGCAAAATGACTTTTTGGCTGCTAAGCACAATGAAGATAATCGCCTCCTCTGGATTAGATCAGAACCACAGAAGGCATCCACTTTTATCATAGAATATTATGAGTTCTTAAAACAGCCAGGGGTGACTGAACATGTTCAACAACTACAATCAGAAGTGTTCCAGGATTGTGAGCACATCATCAGATCCATAGAGATTCCTGCCCTCTAGGCCAATAACCTGTTTTGGCAGCAATCCACAGAGAAAAGACAACGACACAATCATTTTGGTCCTGCCAACCTAGAAGTAGCAATTTCTAGGATACCCAACTACATCCAGTGTGTTAGACATTGTGCTGAAAATTGGATAGGGTACCGGTTTTATTTTCCCATTCTCTGGTTGCCAATAGAAAGGTATCAAGTTAGTTATAAGCTGCCTAAAAAGGTAGAAACATCAGCATGGCAAAGATTACAATAGGTGCAAGGGTTCAGAACGCCAACAGACAGTACCTCCCAAAGTTACTGCTTGAGTAACTTACATGATCAGAGTCGGTATCCAGACTCTGATTCAGAGTGAGTTGCCTGAGGACATGCAACACCTTCAGTTGGGGGGGATGTTAGGTCCACACAATGTACCTTTTTGCCTATACTTTTTGCCACTATTATACTCTTGATCACCCATATTTAGACTCATACTATCACTTTATCTGATCATCCTAAAGTTATACAACGTCCCTTCTCATTACTATACGTTTAATCTGTTTTGCATAATATTTTACATCACTTTCGTACCTAACCATTGATTAGACTGCAGATTAGCATTTGAAGCCTCTTACTGAAACACAAAGCTGTTACATAGTCCGAGGTCACAGATGCTAAAACACAGAGCTTTACACAGTCCAGAGTCGCGGATGCTGAAACACAGAGCTGTTACACTGTCCAAGGTCGCAGATGCTGAAACACAGAGCTGTACACAGTCCAGAGTCGTTGATGCTGAAACACAGATTTGTTACACAGTCCGGAGTCGCAGATGCTGAAACACAGAGGAGATCGCAAGAACCAACGTGTTGAAACACAAGTAAGCCGTTACAGTCGGCGGTCAACAAGCACCAACCGTCGCTCCTACATCAGAAAGCCGACACAGTCAAAAGCACAATTCACGTGGCTGAAACAGCCCAAGAATTGCGATGCTGAAACAACATTGGCAGCTACGAGAAGAAGTTGTTACTCCATTCGTAACAACAATACCTCATCCATCTCCTGTAATAGCATTTCTGTTGCGTGAGACTAGGACATCCTGTTCTGGTTTAGAAAGAAGATCCGACTAAATATAGGACTCAGATACACATTGTAATTTTTGATATATTGTATCAAAGGGATTCCCTCTTTAAATAAGAGGAATCATCATTTGAGGCATCCAAGTTTTATGTATTGAAAAGATTCAGACGAGGGACGTACTTCATTTTTCAGACTGTAATATGATATTTTTATAGATGAATAAAAGACTTCTTTGAGTATCCTTCTCTAGCTTCTTGTTCCAGGGGAATCTTGTGACAAGGGAGGGCCCACCTTCTTCACAAGATTCACCCATTAGTTTAGAAGTGTGTTAGTACAATTTCTGTTTATGCTTTGGTTAACTTTTGTTTGCTGAAACACTGTTTTTAATGAATTCCGCTTTACTGAAACACTACTGACTCTGTCTTAGTTTATTGAATGAAATTCGTAATCCTTTTTATTAGCAATCTTATGTGATGATTTTATGAGGCTAGCCAGAGACTGGGTTAAGGGTTCCTTCTCAGAAAGGAAGGAATCAGAACATCTTGTCCTCTGTAGATTTCATTTACTGTTGCAAGTGTGCTAGCCAAAGATTGGGTTAAGGGTTCCTGCTCAGAAAGGAAGGAATCAGAACATCCTGACTTCTGTAGAATTCATTTACTCCTGCAAGTGTGCTAGCCAAAGATTGGGTTAAGGGTTCCTGCTCAGAAAGGAAGGAATCAGAACACCCTGTCCTCTGTAGAATTCATTTACTGCTACAAGTGTGCTAGCCAGAGATTGGGTTAAGGGTTCCTGCTCAGAAAGGAAGGAATCAGAACACCCTGTCCTCTGTAGATTTCATTTATTGCTGCAAGTGTGCTAGCCAGAGATTGGGTTAAGGGTTCCTGCTCAGAAAGGAAGGAATCAGAACATCCTGTCCTCTGTAGATTTCTATTATTCCTGCAAGTGTGCTATCCAGAGATTGGGTTAAGGGTTCCTCCTCAGAAAGGAAGGAATCAGAACATCCTGTCCTATGTAGATTTCCATTATTCCTGCAAGTGTGCTAGCCAGAGACTGGGTTAATGGTATCTTCTCAAAAAGGAAGGGATTAGACCATCATGTTCTCTGTAATCTCAATTTCACAAGTGTGCTAAATAGAAATAGGGCTTAAGGTTCCTTCTTAGAAAGGAAGGAATTAGATGGCCTTGTTCTCTACTAGATAGAGTTATCTTTTTCTGCATTACTGTTTTCATGAAAGAGTGTCAGTACTGAAGTCTATGTTTGAGAGTAAGGGTCCTGTTCTCTGATTGCAGAATAGTAGTTCTTTCCTGTTGCAAGTATTATTTTAATATAATTCAGGATTCTTAGATTAATCTTTAAGATCTGCAATAGGGAGGTTGCTTTCCTGTGATTTAATTCAGAACTTCAGTTCATTCAAGCAAGTGTGATTAGTATAACTTTCTTTTCTACAACGCTAAGTTGCTTTTGGAATTGAGCATATATAGTGCGTGGTTATCTTTGAAATAAAAAGACTTCCCTGGGTTGACAATTCATGTATCACTTGGTTGCTTGAATTTAATTAAGCAATTATGGTGACCAACACAATTCTTTAATGAGATTAATATCCTTATGGCTATGTTTCCTTCCAGTAGTTAGACTGAATGAAGGAGGTGTGGGCCCATAACCTGCTAGAATATAATGTATGTGCTCATTTTACCATTGACAATATCACTATTTTCACCCAACCATAGGCCAAAACCACCCTCCGAACACCTTAACCTTGACAGAGAATCACTCCAGAAGAAAACCCTAGGCTAGATATCCAAACAAAGGGTAACGCTCCTTTCCCCAAGGATAGCGTACCAAAAAGAGCTTATCAGATAGTCCAAACCCTAACCAAGAGATAGTCTAAGCCAAACGTGATCTGCTAGTTGTAGCAGCTACAATGGTAACTCTCCTCCAAACCTGCGCACAAAAATGGGCACTGCAATGTGCACAAGTGTTGCTCTGCAATTTTGAGACTGTTTTCCAGAATGAAGACTAGCCTCCTATATTTATAGTAATTATGGCTAACTGCCTGGGCCAACTTCTCATTCTGGGTATCTATCTGTTTAGTATATATTATTTCTTCTGGCCAAATTCTTCTCTTGGAGGCTAATAACCTAATACAAGTTATCTTCTTGAGACAACATATCTTCTGGGGTTATTAGCCAACTCATTAGGGTTTCTTCTTGCTTCTCGGAGTATTCTATTCTCGTCAGGTTTACACATGGACGTAAATACCTCCCGCGGCTACCATAATATCAACACTATCTACTAAATAGGTCACCGTAATTTTGAAGAGATTACTACTCAACAGTTTCATAAGTAGTTAAACAAATAAAGTACATTTCCAACACCTTGTTTTTAATAAATACAGAAAATTATTTTCCTATAAATTGAAATATTTAATCTTAGTTTTTCTAAATTTTTGTGAGAAAGTGCATCAAGGTGAAATCTACATGCTCACCAAAAATAATCATTAGCAATATTGGCATTCAAGAGAAACTTGTTTCTTTGCAGGTATGTATAAGATTAATATGTTTATTACAAGAGTTTGGTATGTTTTGAAGATGATTTTCGTATGGTTGAGGTCAAGAGAAGAATGAAAAATCATTCAAAGCATGATGAAAATGTTGATGTAAAAGTAGGTTGCATGAATTCTTATGCAAATTGTTGGGTTATCAGTATGAATGAATGCACGTGAGTATTGTTTGTTGTAGTGGGAAAGAGAAAAAATCTAATAGGTAGGTTATGCCATACAAGAACCATCACTTACAGAACTTATGGTTGCCACACAAGAACCAACCACAAGACACTCAACTACAACTCAAGTATTTCTAGCACTACTACCCAATATTTTAAAACAATACCTAATCAAATAGTTTAGAAGACTTAGATGCACAATCGCATGAGGAAATGCAACATGTTCAAAATGGGGGAGCTGTTGACTCACCAAATTACCATCCCTTTTATCATCTTTTCACACCCTTTCCCTTGACTTTTAATCTTTTTTCGCTTCCCATAACCTTCTATTAAGTCTATTTTCATGCTTTATGTGGTATTAGTTCAATATATTTTTCAATGGATTTATTTTAGCATTTTAAGTGAATTTGTGATTAAATGATATACAAATAGCATGTTTTCACTTATCTTTGGAAGTTTGGTTAGTTTGGTGATTATTACATGTACATTCCACTTAAAATTCGAATTTCCACTTCAACCATTGAATATTTGATGAATATTTGAGTTGATCATTCAAACATCTTCGACAAATATGAATCTTGAAGTCTTGGATTTAAGATTTGTTATCAAAGATCTTAGATATTTTGGAGATGACTCTAATTTTCTAATCTTTAGCAAGAGGCTATAACCACATGAGACATTTGTGGATCTAAATTTATTATTTGTTATTTTAGTTTCTAATAAAACGTATGTATAAATAAGAATTCCTTCTCCATTTGAAAGGGATGACTATTGGAGAATATGTTCAACTTATGATGGAGTGAATAAAACTTCTTGATATTTCCTTTCATGTAGATTCTCATTTTCTAGTTCTACAGATAACATGTTTTTATTTAATGTTATAATGTTGTAGTTTAGTTTTCTATGATAAACTCATAGGAGACAAAGCTCATTGATTGAGAACATGGTGGTCTTTCCTTCATAGTCTTTCAATAATGCAATTGAAGTGTGTTTATTTTTCTGCAATGTTATTTATTTTTTATCCTAACTTGCCAACAATGGAATGATGATTTATGGAAAGATGGAAACTATGAGATATGCAAAGATAAAACTTGGTGATAGCAGGGTCCCCGTAACATGATTGGTACTCAATTACAAGATCATCACCAAGAGTGCTTGAGTTAGTTTTTAATTTCATGCAAGAGTGTTTCCTTTATGCAAGTGTGTTCAATACTTTCCTTTTCTTAAAATTAGTTTTATTTGTTACTGAAATATATGTTCAAATATTACATATTATATAATTATGCACTTGGAATTTTTTCATTTCACATGTTTACAAACTCCCACATTGATAATTAAATGTAATCGGATTTAGACATATAAATCCACTGACACCGCCCTTTGCGTGGAAAACCTATAAAAGAATATTGATGTAATGGAAAACTAGGTTACATATTATAGATATGCATAGAGTTTGGTTTCAAATTTTGTGGAAAATGAAAAAAGTCAAATTAATGTACATATTAAAAATGATTTTTAACTAAAGCATTTCAATTATAAAATCTTATCTTACAACTCTTTATTTTTTACAAACACAATTTGATTGGGAAAAAAATTCAATGTAAATACCACATTCAACTTGAATTTATAAAATAGATACAAAACCAGAAAGGAAATGAATCTCATAATTTTAGGTTACTAAATAAAACTAAAATTTATGGGATTTTAAACAATATGTTTGTGATTAGAACAAGGTAGAACATAAGACACAAAAACAAATATAAGAAGAGTGGATGGCTTGTATCAAAATACGGGACTTCATATTGGACACCACCACTCAATGTTAGCCTCCCTCACTTGTATACCAAAACATTTCTATCTTGCAAACTAATTGTTGCAAAATTTTGAGCATATGGTACATATTCATGAAGTTAAAGTACAAAGTGTGTCATCTATTGAGAAGGGACACCTTCAAAAGTTCCTCATGGAGAAAGTGGGAAGAGAAATGCAACTCAAATGTGGATTTCCTAAAATTGAGAAATATATTAGTAAAATATTTAATAGGTAATTGCCAATTATGAAGCTCCTCGTAAGCCACATACTTTTCTCATCATAATTTATGTAAACGTGTTTTTGATGAATGAGAAACGTGGGAAGTATTTAGGGAGGAAAAACCCAATTTAACTCACGGTTGAGTTATAATTGGTTAACATAAAAACAAATCGTAATTTGTATATATAGTAGAATTTAGGAAGCTATAGTGGCTTTAATTTGTATATATATAGTATAATTTAGGAAGTTATAGTGGCTTTCGTTTGTATATATAGTATAATTTAGGAAGTTATATTGGATTTTTTATTATAGGGCTTTGAAACTATTATTGAAGCATAACTGTTCAAAATACTTTGATGAATGAAGAAGTTATTTATTCATTTTTCGATAAAAGATAATTGTTTATGTTAATTAAATATTGTAGATTATTCTATAATTCTATATTTGCTCTATATTTGCATGGATGTTTTGTATGACATTTTTTATTTAGTTTCAAGATATCTTGAAAACATAATAAAAGTCTTTTCATTTATTTTCCTCGTTCAATTCTGAGTTATAATTGGTTATCATAAAAAAAAATAAAAATCGTAATTTGTATATATAGTAGAATTTAGGAAGCTATAGTAGCTTTTTTATTATATGGCTTTGAAATGATTATTGGATTTTTTATTATATGGCTTTGAAATGATTATTGAAACATAATTGTTGAAAACACTTTGATGAATGAAGAAGTTATTTATTGACTAAATCATTTTTCGACAAAAGAGAATTGCTTATGTTAATTAAATATTGTAGACTATTCTACAACTCTATATTTGCATAGATGTTTTGTAAGACATTTTTTATTTAGTTTCAAGATATCTTAAGAAATAATAAAAGTTTTTTCATTTTTTTTTCCTCTCCAAAACTTAGTTATAATTGGTTCTCATAAAAAAATAAATCATAATTTGTATATATAATAGAATTTAGGAAACTACAAATACAAATCACTAGTCTGTTGTCCCAACAATTGAATAGCTAGTTGTAGAATTTAAGAAGCTATAGTAGCTTTTTTATTATATGGCTTTGAAACGATTATTGGAGAATAATTGTTCAAAATACTTTGATGAATGAAGAAGTTATTCATTGACTAGATCATTTTTTGACAAAAGAGAATTGTTTATGTTAATTAAATATTGTAGACTATTCTACAACTCTATATTTGCATGGATTTTTTGTAAGACATTTTTTTATTTAGTTTCGAGATATATTAAGAAATAATAAAAGTTTTTTCATTTTTTTTCCTCGTCCAACTCTTAGTTTTAATTGGTTATCATAAAAAAAATTCATAATTTGTATATATAGTAGAATTCAGGAAGCTATAGTGGCTTTAATTTGTATATATAGTAGAATTTAGGAAGCTATAGTGGTTTTTTTATTATATGGATTTGAAACTTTTATTGGAGTATAATTGTTCAAAATACTTTGATGAATGAAGAAGTTATTCATTGAGTAGATCATTTTTCGACAAAAGAGAATATTTTATGTTAATTAAATATTATAGACTATTCTACAACTCTATATTTGCATGGATGTTTTGTAGGACATTTTTTATTTAATTTCAAGATATCTTGAAGAAATAATACAAGTTTTTTCATTTATTTTCCTCGTCCAACTCTTAATTATTTATTATGTGTTAAGTTAGATTTTTTTTTTAAGGAAATTATTATTATGCAAGATGATAACTCTTATAGAAATACTTCTTAGAACTTAAAATAATAGTTATTTTATTTCCTTGGGTTTAGAGCTAACTCCGAAAAGAAAATATTCTATATTTGAATATTCATTAGATATATTTGTGTGTTTTTTTATTAATACTTAGAAAATTAGAACACATTATAACACATAAGAAGAAATATCATAACACATTTAAAGGTCATCAAAATGTTGTTGGGCCATTAATATGGATACTTCTTCAATACCAATCTTACCAATCATGGGAGAGTTTAATTCAACCTTTTTGTTGGGTTTAACCCCTATAGTTGACATCTAGGTATTTCATCATGTCAACAAGTAGTTGATGCATGGTTAATTCATGTAAAAGTCACATCCTTCTGGAATAAGGTCTTATATCTATTGGGTTAGTACTCATTAATGTTGGGACCACTAGTGTTTAGGCTTTGGGCATATAGAGGTAGAAAGATATGTTATTTGTATCAAGTGTTATCAAAGTATTAAATCTTTTCTCATTCATAAGTTAACTCTTTAATGAGACCCATCAACATTTATCTCATTTTGGATTATCAATATTGGGGTTAATATTCTAAACGTTCGATATTTTTGCTCTTTATCTTTTACTTTATATGATTTGAATTTCTTTGGATATTTCTTTTAATTCTCTATTTTTGATATATAAGTAAACTACAATGGTTTCAACTAAGGAAAATGAAGTGTACCATTAGTTGTACTTCCCATTTCCTATGTACATGAGGGTAATATCCCTAGATATTATACTTAGTGTTCTATAGATACAAATTGGAAAAATAAAAAAATTATGGTTTGAGGTATTCCTACGAGGTTTCCAATATACCAAAGGGTTTTTTGAAGATCAAATAAGTAAAAAGGTTCTTTCATATATAGTAGTGATTTTCACGAGACAACAAAGGTGTATTAGAGTGTCATATTATGAACCCACCTATATTCTCATATATGTTTTTTTCTAGCCACAATTTTACCCACTAAACAATTTATGTAGCTATATTAGATGTTGGTAAATGTCTCTAGTTAAATAATATTAAGGGTGAAATCATGAAGATGGGTTACACTTTTGCTTGTTTTATGAGAAAAAAAACTGTATTTTCACAAGTTATTCAACTTCGGACATACAAAAGTATTTTTTTTATTTAGAATTTCACTTTACAGTAAATACAAAACTTGTGAAGAATTGTGTTAGCTTTCCAATGACTATTTTTCAATTTTTTTTTTTAGCACGATTTGATATGTCAATTTGACAATTGTTTAACAGTATGTTTCTTAAACATGAAATGAATGATAATGAGTTACTTATTTCTACAACAATGTATATATTATTAAACTTGTGTTTTTAATAAACAAAATATACTGCAACAATCTACAGAGACTCTATTTTATTATGACTATTATTTTGAATTTAATGGATGAATATTATAATTTCTAGAATTTTTTGAAGTTGACCAAGATGAAAACGTTGTAGAGTTTAAAAACATGTTTTTCTACACCTTGTATCTATCTTAATTTTTACTTAAAACTAAAATTTAAATATACCCTTTTGAAAAGAACAATTTAAGGATTATGAATATATTTTTTTCAATTTTTTTCACTGTATATTTTTTGAGATACCGATATTTCATTTCACCAAATCATAATGTCTGCTGAAAATATTATGTATTGATTTTTTTTAAAAATTAAATAAAATTAGACAAAAATAAAGACAATGAAAAAAAATTATACGAATTGAAAGCAGATTCAATTTTGGAAATGCTGGTGTCATTTTCGGAACCGAATTCTCAATGTTTGCAGGAGTCTGCAACCTCTAAAGTTTAGTTATGCTTGGGGCATTTCTCTGGTTTTGGTTTTCAGTTGCAATTTCATTTTTTCGGGCGAAATAATATTTCGGCCGAAAAAATAATGTTTCGGCTGAAAGTATAAAATCTAACGGAATACATCAAATTAAACGGTTTTCGAGTCTTTCGGCCGAAATACTGTCGAACGAATTCCGTCCGTCGGAAAATATGAAACAACACGTCGTATGGTTTTTTTTCGCGCCAAATTGTATAAATAGGATTGCGACTGAAAAAATTTAACACAATCCATCAAATGAACAAAAAGATATAAGCTCAAGGATAAGGATTTCAAAGCATGTCTATTACTGATTGTCGTTGTATTCTTTTCTTTTTTTATTTATTCCCTCTGTTCCATAGTCTTAATCAAAGGATCAATATCGATACATGGTGGTTTTTTAAAACACTTAAACAATGTTTCAAATCATCTTTTTGGTTTTTGTTGAATAAGGTAAATGATGTTTGTTCAAGTTTTTATTGGAATAAAAATTTATATGTTGAAAGATAAATGTTGAGCATTTTTTCAAGGTGAAGTCTTTGTTGAACATATCTTTTACAGATAAATATAAAAATCATGGGAAACAAAAGTTTACGCAAGAGAAAATATGATCACACTCGATATGATACTCGCCAAATCGAGTGAATGAAGGAGATTTATCGGAGAAAGAAACAAGAACATGCAAATATTGAAGAAATAAACGATGATAATGTCAATAGAGATTTTCGACAAGAAGAAGTTCAACTAGATATGCATATAGATATGATGATCAAAGCACATGACACACATTGGGACTGTATTCAGAAAGTACAAAATTCAAAGTATAGAATTCAAATTAAAAATATTAAAAATAATATAATTGATTGTAATTACAATTCGATGTTTTTCAAAAAACATAAATAGATTTGTCTCATAATGTCGAAGAAAACGTTGAAACCGAAATTGAATCAGAAGACGAATCACCTATAGGTATGTGTACATAAATTTAGATTAATATAAGATGAACACTCAAGTATATATAACTTGATGAATTTGTGTTCGGGTTATGTTTTTTAATATAAACTTTAAATTGAAATATGCAGGAGAATCTATCAACATTGATGATGAAATATTAGAAAATGTTGATACTGAAAAATTTGGAAAGAAAAAAGCTAAGAATTATATAAGATATCGAACTAAGAATATGTATAATACTTATTTCAAAGATGAATCGGTAACAACACAGGCTCAACTTTTACTTTCTCTATCGAAGTCAAGAAAGTTAAAAGAGGCTACATCATTATTGGGTATTGAAAAGTCGACAAAGGATACAAAGGTGCAACAGAATGTTTTTAACAATATAACTAGTGTATTAAAATCTTTTGGAAAATCTTGAAAAGAAGATGTCTGTGTTGCATGTAAAACATTACAAACATCAATTGTTTTAGGGAGCAATATAAAAGATCGTTTGACACTACACATGGCAAAAACTTTGGGAACGTCAAGAAAAACATTACACAAACATAGAAAATTTTGTTTCCAAATATATGTAAATGATGAATTGGTTTGTTGGACAGTGATTTCTAGACAACCCTACAAAGATAGACTTGCAGAAAATGTTAAAGAATTGGCCCGTAATTGTTGGTTGGAAGAATCTTGCGTTTCACCGCATACAAGGGATGTGTTGCGTCAAAGAATAGCACAAAATCAATATGAAGAACATCCAAAACATATATTTCCAATGACACAAATAGAGTTGTTTAATAAATTCAAAGAAGAGCACAAAGAAGTTAAAATTTCTGTCAATACATTTGTGCAACAAAAACCATGGTTTGTTAGACCCATCACTGTCCGTGACATGTGTTGTTGTCATTATCATGTGGAGTTTGAGTTGTATTACGACACTTTTTTGGATTTAGGTAAAAATTTATGGCCAGATTCACCTCCTCCTTCCATAGTTCATGTTTTTATATCTGAAATTCTATGTAAAAGAGAAGATGATGATTTATTTTACAAAAAACAATGTGTTGGTGGAAAGAAATGTGATCGTTGCGGAAATCTAAGTTTGTTTCATTCAAACTATCATACTGATATGAATGATCAATCATTTTCTAATATAAGAGTCAATTGGAAAAGATATGAATATTCGAGCAGCATGACTCAACATTCTTCAAATGTTATTTCCAAAAGGATTGATTTGAAGGTAGATAAAATCTGTTTGATAGAGTTTTTGAAGAAGTTTGAGGAAGAAATCTATAAATACACCAAGCATTCACATAGAGCTCGATGGCAAGATCTGCAATTCAAACAATCACGTGAAGTGTTTCCACCAGGGACAATTTTGTCTATAGTTGATTTTGCAGAGAATTACACATTCGTTGCACAAAAAGAAATACAGAGTGAATATTATTATTCTGATCAAGTCACTATATTTGTCCACGTTCTATATAGACATGCTCAATGGATTCTTCCAAACATAGAAAACACCAACGACAATCAACATGTTATTAAAGAATATCACTTTTATATAAGTGATGATCGAACGCACGACACACATTATGTACAACATTGTTTTGATAAATTTTATGATTCATTGAAAGAACGCGAAATCATATTCGATCAACATTGGATATGATCCGATGGGTGTGTGGGTCAGTTCAAATCTGCACAATCATTCTATTGGTTATGTCCTCTTCATAAAAAATTAAAGATTACACATTGTTGGAATTTGTTTGAGACTGGTCATGGAAAAGGAGAGCACGATGGTGTAGGGACATGTATAAAATGAGCACTTTGAAGGTATTAGTTGAACCCTCATGTTGATCGATTTGAATCCATTGAACAAGTTGTTGAATGGTGCAACATGGCGCTAAGCCATGAATATAATCCGTCAAGGGATGTGCGCAGGTGTGTCTATATATAAATGTTACATGTATGTACACATGATATATAAATTTGAATGTGTTCAAATTTATATTCAATCTTCAATCATTTTCTTGAGATATTTCAAATTAACAAGTTTTTTTCTTGTGCAGGTATTTTTGGCATGTTGGAATAGAAGATGTAAATAGATCAATCGCGTATGATGCAAGTACAGTACCTGGAACAAGAAAAATACATTCAGTTAAAAAAAAAAGTTTTCAAAATGGGTTTGCATTTGATAGATGAAATGACTCTTGTTTTTGTTCAGTTTGTATAGACGACTCAGAATCCGCAAATATTTGTGAGAACAAAAATGCACGATATGTTAAATCTTGGAGACGTATTGAACTTAATGTAAAAGGGAAAATTCCACTTGCAAGCTTAGAGGAGATAAAATCAAATGAAACTATAGTGTCAGTTGATGGCGATAGAATTTTTGATCTTGTTAGAGAAGGTAAAATAAAATTATGTTTAAATTTTTTCAAATAACTTATAGATACATACTTGTGTGATAATCTAACACGAATTAATTGTTGTCCAATATATCCAATTATTTGCAGGAGATGTTTTTGCCATGGTTGCACCTGTAAACAACACTGAAAAAGTGAAATATTATTTGATGCGATGCACGTCACAAAAAATGAGGCTATTAGAAGATTTTGATGATAACGGTTTTATATATGAAAGAGGATCCATTGTATTGAAAGGATATTTTTTTCAAGAAACCCATCATCACAAAAAATGAGTCTATTAGAAGATTTTGATGATAACGGTTTTATATATGAAAGAGGATCCATTGTATTGAAAGGATATTTTTTTTCAAGAAACCCATCAAAATGATACTCATGTTCACTTTCAAGACTATCAGTCAGATGTCACAAGTTGTCAATATAGTCATTTGGTATGTGCAGCGCACATAAAGTTAATAGAAGTTCAATCAAAAAAAAAAAAAAAGTTAAAAAATGGAAAATGTCCAAAGTC
>ML781431.1:609630-621361 GCA_009831015.1 Picea engelmannii | reverse complement strand
AACACATTAAATTTAAATGATTTTAAGACATTAAATGATACCTATGAACTCCCACCCACTTCAAACTCTCCCAATGAGAATTGAGACAAGCCAGCCCAAGTACCAGGAGATGGAATAGATGGAATAGAGAGTTGTGAACAACAAAACTAAGAACTAAATCAAGGATTTAATGTATTCACAATTATACAAAATTATAAATGTTGTTGAACTCTTATTCAAAAGAGTGGAGATTGAACAACTATTAGAAAAAACATACCCGATTCAATCCATCCAAATTCAAACTTGTCGAATCAAGTCCCCTACCAACTGGAGGTTCATTTAACATATCTCCAAACTGCAATTAATGGCAAGAAGAACTCAATTATTTCTATAGAAACAAGGATATATATATATCTAGAACTCGAAGTAAACTATCATAAAATGCGTAAAAATTTTCCTAAATAGATCACATACCAATCTGTGATTCGAGTCATCATTCTGAATGACCTTCTTCCAACTATCCCAACAAAAATTGACATACTCCAAAATTTCTTCTGCTGACATTGCATCCAAATCAACATCTATTTTATCAACAAATGTGGCCCAAGAATTGGCCTCTGCTTGTTGACGCTTCATGCGAACATCAACACCATAGAACATAGCTTCCAAATTTTCCCCGATTGCAGTCCTAGCCTCTTTGCCAACTTCTGATGTAGACTGGAACTCTGAAAGTGATGCAAATGCCCCTTTTGGGCGAGGTACTACAGGTTGTGGAGGCCTCGGCAATGCTCCACTTCGATATGCCCCTTTGCGATTATATGTATGTCCTTTACCAGTACCATAATATTTGGACGGTACACTGGTATAATCCGGGTGCATGTGCAAGAAAAACTCTGCAAAAAAATGTCTTGCAAAATAGTGTGAAACCTCATCGTTCCATGACAATTTCCCATATGCGGCCAAAAATCTGTTATACATATGTCCGACAAAGTGGGGGTGCTTAAAATATTGCACCTTTATCATTTTCCGCTTTGGACCCTCTTTGAAATTGAACATAGAGATGGCATCTTCCTTTGAAACTCTATTTTTTACTGTATCCCATTTATCAGGACCCATTACCTCTGACTTTCACTGCCTCATTAGATCGACAAAACTGTCAGTGGTTGGCCCCATCTTCTGATATGCATCCATAAAGTTTTCTAGTGAATGAAAAATAATTTGCAAACTTTGTTTTCTCTCCAAAGGAATTTCAAAGACTTTCAAATCATTTTCCAACCTCTTTTTAACACCTGAGCATTGCTCAAGCATCATTGCTTCTATATTCCCTTCCCAGGGAAGTTCATCGCCAACTTCTGAAAGATAGGTGGATGTTGGCGTATAATATTTTGTTTCTTAATAACGCGGCCTCCTACATCCACCTTCACCCTCTGCACTGACATTTGAATCTTCGTGACAGCCAATCTCATTGTCACCCCTTGCTCTAAATTGATTGCCTACACACATATTTGAAAGTAACTTCAAGATTTAACCTCACATAAATTTAAATAAAACAAAATTCAACAAAAATAAACAAAATTGTAACAACCTAATAATTATAAACATCATTAATTAACCTTAAGATAGATTAACCTTACACTTAATAAAATGATTAATTTAAAATCATATTACACTAATTCAACCCATTTAACCCTTCATTAATTTTAACTAACATGGCCTTTATTTATATATAAATTATCGATACTAACTTGTTCAATTTACTTTAAATTATTTTTAACACTTTGTATTATATAGATAAAATAATTGAGCGTATACCCAAGGGTTTGGGCACGTATGGGTTCCACGTGCTCGTCTGGTTTTCATAAGCTCCCTCGTATCTAACCCCCAATTTCTACACCTGTCAGCCTTTCAACTCTCTACGTGTCCTTCCTCTGTCCCACTTTCTCACTCACTAGGACTTTCCTCACATCAGTCTTTGTCCACCACAGATCTGCCTCTGCTCTGCTCAGAGGTTTCCAGAATCTCCCTTGCCATGGCTCACATCCTCACCGTCGTTCTGAGCACTTCACTAGTGCTGGTTAATGTTGTATATGCTCCAATTCATTTTGCAGAAACAGAGTATATTGAGGTGGCCACTGACAAGATCCAGGACCTAGAGTCCAGTCTCTTTGAAATATTGGGGATCAACCCTTTGTCTGTACACATTGCGGAGCTCACCCTCAGCTATGGTAAGAGGTACGATTCAGTCTGCCAATTGTGCACAGTTTCAGTTCCTTCATGAAGAACACGGGGTTATTCGAATCAAGAATTTACATAAACCTTCCTTACGCTGTGGTAATGAAGGGTGATTTCTTCTTTTGAAATGAAATGAGTTGCTTGTAATTCCAGCCCTGTACGGATTTTGGGTATTTTGATTTTGATTTATTTTATTTATATTTATAAATTTATTCGTCTGTGCATATGCATGTAGTTAGCTACATATACATTGCCTTCCATCTTGCTCACGGCCCTTTGCTCCTAACTATGAAATTCCTCACTTAAATTTTGGGTTTCAGGGTTTCCTTATGTCCGATTCCGAGAGTCTCATGCCCTCACAGACTCCCGATCTTCGATATGTTGATGTTCTACCTTCTATATTTAGCCCTCCCTTGGCTATGCTTTGGTCCATGTGACCCTGTCCCATGTAACCGCAGTCCTATTCCCTGTCGGGATTTAGGTTTTCGGCGTTTGGGATGTCAATGCATGCACGTCTTCAGGATTCTCGATCCCCCGATGAGCTCCTAGCGCCTTAGCCCCTTAAGTTATGTTCATGATCCACACGACCTCGCCTTATGACCGCAGTCAAACCTCCATCGGAGCTACGAGGTTTCCCATGTCAAAGTGCGCATGTATCCTAGACCTACGATTCTCTGAATCGCGACATGCCCTTGATCACACTAGCCCTTCTGGCTTAGCCCTGTCCGACGTGAACGTCACCCTGTGACCACTTACCTTAACCCGTCAGGGCTACGGGGTTTGTGATGCCTCGATGCATACACCCGCATGATTCCCGATCGTCCAAATCCCGATGCCCCATTACACTAACAGCTGGCCCCACTACGCCGCTGTCCTTCTCTGTTGTGTTGACAGCTGGCCCCCACTGATTGGGGTTTTCACGGATCGCGAATTCACAATACATAAACTGCTTGTCACCGTAATCCCCGATTCTCCGATGAACAAAAATTCGATGGTGCCCGATCCTTTGCCAGCTATCCTTGCAGATGGATGGTCCCAATTCCTCCAGGATTTCAAGAATCTCAATGTCTCGGTTCTCTTTCCCTCGAGAACTCTGATTTCTCGATCAGTGACTTTCGTCTGATCCCTGATACCTTTCCCGTGTGAATGAACGACTCAGATTGACTCTCAGGATTTCGAGACTTTCAAGGTCCCGATTCTCATGACCTTGAGAACTCCGATTTCCTGATGGCCAATATCCCGACTCTTGCGCGATCTCTGCCATGTGTCCCCTGCCAATCGGATGATCCAGATCCCGTCGGGATTTCTCCCTTGGTGTTCACGAAAGCTTAACCTCCGTGCAACTCTTGCATATCCGACGGTTGTTGGTGATTTGATCCAACATATGACGGCTCCGATAAATCTGCTTCGTGCGCTCCTCCTCCAGAGGCTAATCTCCGCGAAACTCTTCCCGATCCAATGGCTTACGGGATTTCTATGTGAGATCTGACAACTGTCGGTCTCCTTCTTCGGTAGGCTCCTCCTGAGCTCCTGCTGGACGTAGACACCTCAACGGTCCAGATCTTCTTTCCCCGCCTGATCCGACGGCTCTGATCCTATCGGGAAATCGTGTATCGCGATTCCTTGATGCAACGGTTCTACACCCCTGAAATTCCTGAAGGGTAAAATCCCAATTCTCCCCAGAATGTTGACGCGTGTCCTACTGAGATCAACGGCTAGGATCCGTTCTCTCTGATATCCCGATGACTCTTCCGGGATTCCTCCTCTGCACACTAGGACTTAAACCCTGTGTAACTTCTTCGAGATATAATGGCTAACGAGATTTCGCCCAAGATATGACGACTCAGATCCGTTCTCCCATGTAATAGACAGCTCTCCTTCGGGATAATTGATTAGTTGCATAAAACATTACGTAGTGTTAAAATTGTTTTCTTGGCAAGGTTAAAATTTGTATGGGTCTATAGTTCCTGAGATTCTTCATTATTTAAAATTTCACTGAGGCTAGTACAGGCAACCAGTTTACACTGTTCCCATGCAATACAAGTCTTCTAAATTTCCTTTTCCGACTGTTCATTGGTAGTTCCTCATTTAGGCAAGTTTGAGGTGATGTAGGCCTTTCCCAGGTCTTGCGAATATCCTCTTGCATTTTATTTAGTGTAGTTCATGTAATTATTGAATCTTACCAGCTTCAAGTCTTAGACAAAAGTTTCCCTCGACATTTCCATCGATTTCGGGTGTCTGTCTTACTCGAAACTTTATTGACAAATATTGCTCAAATAAAATTAAGTTATCACTTCTATTTTCGTGCTCAATAGCTTTATCATGCTTTTAAGGGTAGCCATTTTATGGGAAGTGATCCTTCCAACTATCTGGTTTGCTGCCACTATTTTAAAGGCGTTCCTTTGAATATCCAGACTAAAATTGTAGTAGCCATATATGATCCAGTTAAAGGGTATTGCCTAAAACGGTCGTTTGTGATATATATGAGACCATTTACTTGGATAATATAGGGGTACTATCTTGAGTATATTCTCTGATACGGTATCAGTCATATTTGGTCAAGCTAAATGTTGCTTGACACAATCTATTAAGACACAAATGACGTTTGTTTCTTACAGGTTAAGTGTGGTTGGGTTAATCATTTGGGATTTTTGTCCCTTAGGCCCAGATTTCGAACTAAGAAGCTCTGATACCATATCAGAGAATATAATCAAGATAGTACCCCTATATTATCCAAGTAAATGGTCTCATATATATCACAAGCGACCGTTAGAGGCAATACCCTTTAACTGGATCATATATGGCTACTACAGTTTTAGTCTGAATATTCAAAGGAACGCCTTTAAAATAGTGGCAGCAAACCAGATAGTTGGAAGGATCACTTCCCATAAAATGGCTACCCTTAAAATCCTGATAAAGCTATTGAGCATGAAAATAGAAGAGATAACTTAATTTTATTTGAGCAATATTTGTCATATGCACTAGGAAGTGAAGGAGGTGGCATATGCACTAGGAAGTGACGAGTAATGCACAAGGTTAACATAGCTACAGGGCAAGGGACCCAATAATCCTTTTCGAAAGGGTAAGGAAACCAAGCTTAGATGCTTAATCCTAACCCAAACCTAGCCAATTCCCATGATGGAGTAATGTTTGTTTATAGACAAGTAAAGAAAACTTACGCCTAACCCTGTTTCTAAGTTTAAGTAGCACCAAATTGAAACGCCCTGGAACTCACCCTGACAACTTTGGGGTGATGCAGGTTAAGTCATACAAGATGGTTAGAACTCAAAGGTGTCGAGGCAGGGGAGCATCATCACAGTCACCATCAACACCACCACCACCACCACCACCATCGCCCGAACTAGCTCTCATACTGCGCTCGTTGGAAGCCATTAATGAGACTTTAAAGGGGCACCAACCAGCAGGGACTGAAGTGGAACCCCCACCATCTAGAACGGGTAATCCAGAAGCATCAAGGAACTCAAGGGGAGAATTTCCACCTGAATACATCACGTGAGATTTGCATAAGATCAAACTTCCGGAGTTTGCCAGAGGTCGCACCAGTGAACGCGCGGAAGCATGGTTGGAAGGAATGACAAGGTGTTTTGCCTTAAGGGACTATGTGTCCAATTCAAAGGCCAAGATTGCAATTTTCCAGTTAAGAGACAACGCATTGAACTGGTGGAGCAACCTGGAAAGACAACTACACCTTACCCCAGACACAGTATCTTAGGAACTTTTCGAGGAGAGGTTCCAAAGGAAATATCTACCAACATACTATGAGGAACAACAAGTAGGGGCATTTCATGCCTTAGTCCAAGGAAACAGAACTGTAGAAGAATATGAGATCAGGTTTATGGAACTGGTCAAGTATGTTTCGTATATGAACAATGACCAACGACAGGCAGAGCGCTTTGTTTATGGATTGAACCCAAAGATAAGAGCTATGGTGCGGATGTGGAAACTTTCTTCAGTAGCGGAGGTGGTAGAAAATGTGCGTTACACAGAAGAACGCATAAAATTTACAAGGGGTACAAGATCGGCATTTCCGCATCGCCCTGGATTCGTAGGAAAGACCTCGAGGACATTTCCTAGGGGAGGGGGCTCAAGGCCACCACCTTATGGTAACAGAGTCGTGCCAAGGACAGTAGCTGCAGGGATTTCAATGGTAGCTAGTGCCGCATCTCGTTCATCGCCAACGGTGCAGACAGGTCCACGACCATCTCGGGGAAAAACTAGTAGGGGCAGGGGTTCCAGGGGAAGGAACTCATTTCAAGGACAGATGCACCGATTCAATCTCGTATTGCCTATTGGAGATGCGAAGGACCCCATTATGAACGGGACTATCCAGAGTTACAACCAAGGTTTGTGGATAGAGAAGGAAAGGCACCAATGGGGAGGTCAAGTAGCAACCACCAAATTTACGCAACAGTTAATAACCGCCAGGCTAAACATCAATCCACCGTAGTGGAGTCATCAGGTACACTAAATGATATTAATGTTAATATTTTGTTTGATTCTGGTGCAATAAATAGTTTCATTTCACCATCTGCATTAGAAAAGAGTGGGCTGGCAGCCTATGAGCACGATGACTTTAAGCAAGTCAAGATGGCTTCGGGGGAAAAACAAGTTGTAGGACCTAGTGTCGATAATTGTATAGTAGACCTAGGAGTGTGCACTACCAGGATGAAGGTATACGTAACTTCTCTTGGGGCGTATGACCTAATCATTGGAATGGATTGGTTAGCAGCTCATCGAGCTTTGGTAGATTGTTTCGCAAAGAAAGTGCTTTGTATTGATGATGAAGGAAGACCGATAGAGATCCAAGGTGTAGAGAGAAAAGTGTCATTACGCTTTATATCAACTATGAAGGTTAATCGATTCTTAAGACAAGGGTGTTGAATTTATGTAGTGGAGGTAGTAAAGGAAAGGAAGGGACCCTCATTGTATCAGTACCCAGTTTTGTCAGAATTCCAGGATGTTTTTCCGAACAAGTTACCAGGGTTACCTCCGAAGAGGGAGCTTGATTTTACTATTGAGCTAAAACCTGGTGCAGAACCAATATCCAAGACTCCGTATCGGATGACGGTGCCGGAACTTTGTGAATTGCAAATGCAGTTGAAGGAATTACTTGACTTAGGGCTAGTAAGGCCCAGTGTCTCACCTTGGGGCGCACGGATATTTTTTGTAAAGAAGAAGGATGGATCCTTACGATTGTGTATAGACTACAGGGACTTGAACCGTGCTACAGTGAAAAATAGGTACCCAATGCCACAAATAGATAACCTCTTCGATCAGATGAAGGGAGAAACAGTATTCTCAAAGATCGATTTGCAATTTGGGTATCATCAGTTAAGGATTAAGGAAGGTGATATCCCAAAAACTGCCTTTTGAACTCGGTTTGGACATTATGATTTTGTTGTGGTACCTTTCAGATTGACTAATGTGCCAGCAATATTCATGAGCCTCATGAACGGCGTATTCCAGAAGTACTTAGACCGATTTGTACAAGTTTTTCTGGATGACATTCTCATCTATTCCAAGAATGAAAGAGAACACGAGGAACACTTGAGAATAGTGTTGTCTTGCCTTAGGGAGAACAAATTGTATGGAAAGTTGTCAAAGTGTTCCTTCTTCTAGGAAGAAATCCACTATTTAGGTCATATCATTTTAGGCGAAGGGATCTCGGTGGACCCAGAAAAGGTAAAGGCCATTCTGGAATGGCCAGTGCCGAAAAATACCCATGAGGTGAGGAGCTTCATGGGGCTAGCAGGTTATTACCGGAGATTTGTGGAAGGATTCTCAAAAATAGCGAAACCCATCACCACTTTGCAATGCAAGGGGGTCAAGTATGAATGGACAGAAGAATGTGATAGCGCATTCATTGAGCTTAAGAGGTTACTAACTAGTGCACCAATTCTACGAGTGCCAGATATGGAAAAGGACTTCATGGTCTGTACGGATGCCTCGAAACAAGGGTTGGGGTCTGTGCTAATGCAGGATGGAGGAGTGATAGCTTATGCATCAGGAAAGTTGAAGAAGAACAAAGAGTTATACGCGACTCACGATTTAGAGTTGGGAGCTGTAATGCTAGCTCTGAAACTTTTGAGGCACTATCTCGTGGGGTGAAATTTTGAGCTCAAGACAGATCATCAAAGTTTAAAACATCTCTTCACTCAAAGAGATTTGAATGTCAGGCAAAGGCGATGGAGTAAGTTTATGAGTGAATATGATTTTGGTATTTCATACATAAAGGGAAAGGAAAATGTGGTCGCAGATGCCTTGAGTAGGAGACCACGTATCTTCTCCTTGGTACCCTAAAAGGTCAATCTGAGGGAACAGGTGTTGACACAACTACTAGGAGACAGTTGGTATTTAAAGGTTACTTCAGACCTCCAGAGCGGGAGGTAGATAGACCCAAAGTATGAAGGATATAATCTAGAAACAGACGGATTGTTGAGATATCGAGGAAGGATGTACATCCTGGAGAATGGGGATATTCAAAGCATCATACTAAAGGAATCCCATAGAGCACTTTATTATGCACATCCAGGTGTGAAGAAGATGTATGCCGAGATGAAGAAACTCTTCTTTTGGGTAGGCATGAAGCACGATGTAGTCCATTTCGTCTTCAGATGCCTAGAGTGTCAACAAGTGAAGGTCGATCATCATCACCCGACAGGCCTCCTACAACCACATGATGTCCCTATGTCCAAGTGGGAAGTCATCTCAATGGATTTTGTTGTAGGGTTTCCACTCACGTCTCATCGACACAATGCCATTCTTGTGATAGTGGATAAGTTAACCAAGAGTGCTCATTTCATTCCAGTTAGAGACACTTATGATGTCACTGATGTGGCACGAGTGTTCATAAGCGAAGTTATCCATTTGCATGGGATACCTAGGAAGATCATTTCAGATAGGGACTCCAGGTTCACTTCTAGATTCTGGACAAGTTTACAGTCAGCGTTGGGGACTCAGTTGAACTTAAGCACAACCTATCATCCTGAAACAGATGGGAAAACTAAGAGAGTAAATCAAGTTATTGAAGACATGCTTAGGATGTATGTCATGGATAATCACACCTAGTGGGAGAAGTACCTACCTTTGGTAGAGTTTGCCTACAATAACAGTTATCATAGTTCCATCGGAATGCCACCATACGAAGCTTTGTATGGAAGTCCATGCAGAACACCATTGAGTTGGGATAGACTAGAAGACTGAGTAACAGTTGGGCTAGAATTGATTAAGGAAATGGAGGAACAGGTGATTCAGATCAGGCAGAGACTAAAGGAAGCACAGGATAGACAGAAAAGTTATGCGGATGCACACAGGACCGACCGAAATTATGAAGTGGGGGACCAAGTTTTCATTCATATCAGGCCTAATAAGAGTACCATACGGTTCGGGAAGGGGACAAAGTTGTCACCTCAGTTTATAGGGCCATTTAGGGTCCAAGAGAAAATTGGACCCGTTGCTTATCGTCTCGTACTGCCACCCCACTTGCATAAAACTCATAATGTATTTCATGTATCTGTTTTACATCATTATGTTGTTGATGAATCACATAAACTAAATTGGAAAGAATTACAGGTATCGGACGTGGGAACCCTCACGGTAGAACCATTACGCATACTGGACCGTAGAGTCCAACAGCTCAGAAATCGTCTGGTAGACCAAGTTAAGTTCCAGTGGGACAAGTATAGTCCAGGATCTTCTACTTGGGAGGATGCCGAGACACTATGACGAGACTATCCCTCACTATTTTGACCACCTCGAGAATATGTTTTCAGAAGGTGGGGTGTATGTAACACTACCTTTTGATTTAGACAGCCAGGATTACCTAAGGCCTATACACTTTATTTCCTAGTCACCATGAAACTATTAAGTGATATACTTAAACTTTAAACTTATGAACTGTAATGAATGTTTAAATGTTGCTGATGATAGTGCATGTAATGCGATCTATTATGTGAATGTAAATTTTACAAATGTTTAAATGTTATTGACGATGATGTATATGATGCGACACATTGTGAGAAAGTGAAATTGTTGAATGTTTAAATACTATTAGAATGATGTTGGATGCGATGAAATCTATTTTGGGTGAATGATAATCTTGTGAATGGGTGACGAATATGAATTATGGGATATTGTGAAATCCAATTCTAATGAGAAAGACTTGATGTAAATATATCGGTACGGGGATACCAAATTGAAACAATGATATTATGCCATTATATGATGATAATGCATAGAAATGTATGAGTTTGTGTTGCAGACTAATCTGCAGGTTATGGGCTATAAAATAGCCAAGAGATAATGATGATGAAAGTGAATATCAGGACCACTACCCAAGAAACATTTTGGTATGAATAATGTATGTGCAATTTATATTGATTTGGATGTATTTCTATGATATGTGGACTAGTGCATGATTTTGGTACTAACACTGCCCAAAATCGAATAAATGATTACAAAACATCCAGCAACACGGTGCCCTTGTATGTTCCATTGTAGGGTGTTGACCCTAGTTTTGTTAGGAGGGGTGGAGGCATTTCCCACTGAGTATCCTCCATTGTAGGGTGTTGACCCTAGTTCTGTTAGGAGGGGTGGAGGCATTTCCCATCGAGTATCCTCCATTGTAGGGTGTTGACCCTGGTTCTGTTAGGAGGGGTGGAGGCATTTCCCACCGTGTATCCTCGGAAACCTGAAGTCATGGGAGAACGGTGCTAGTTCACGCTCCCCAAGACGTGTTATTATGACTGTCAGTTGCCTTCTAGGGAAGCTTGGTCGAGATAGTGACACTTCCACTTAAGGGTTCTATTTGGAGTTAGGTCAATATAGTTGATGCTCCAAGATAGTCTAGCAGAGGAAGGATAGGAATGGAGCTGGAAGTAAGTTAGGGAAGAAGGATGAGTAGTAATAGTTGTGACAATATGGAGATTTGTCTTGTGGTGGAACTGATGTCTTCCCTTCTAAAAAAAAAAAAAAGTGTATACATGGATATTCATTATGACATGACTAAACCACAGTTGTTTAAAATAAATTGTTAAACCGGATAATTGTGATTAAAGAACTTCTCAAACAATTGATTGATTGTTGTCTTTTATAAAAGACTAGCCTTGTTGACTGGATTGAATGCATACATAAATTACTAAAGGATGACAGTTTGATTATTAGTACATGCACGAGACTTGCATGTACTAGCTACACATGCATTTCTTGTACATATACACTAGTATGTATGAGCTTTCTTGACTTACGTGTTAATAATGTCAGTTACTTGTTGTGAATGTGTGAACCATGCTCTTTTCCTTTGTACCATCAGATACATTAAACTTCGGGACGAAGTTTCTTGAAGGGTGGGAGTATGTAATGACCCTAGTTGAATAATTTTTTAAAAATAATAAAGTAAAATTAATTAAAGAAAATAATTCTGGTTAACTAAGTAACACTCTAACTACAGATCACATTTAATGACCTGAGAAATAAATTTAAAAGATCAATGAAAAATGTT
>ML781431.1:591073-606254 GCA_009831015.1 Picea engelmannii | reverse complement strand
GCATGTAATATTATATCCTAGCACTTTTGTAGGAGACAATGTCTAGGTAGAATTTGATGAGATTTATTAGTAAGAAAAGGAGAAGTATCCTTCTTATGATCCCAATTCATATATCCTATGACAATGACATTTTCTAGAGTATTGAACAGATTCAAAGATTATTTTCTCTAAAATACACAATCTTCATTATATGTTTGATGACATTTTGGAGGAGCAAGACCCGGGCTTTCTAAGTGAGTGGTAGTGACCATTAGTTATGGGCCTGAAATGGGTTGACTGATCTATGTTATTGACTAGCTCTCTTTATTTCAATGGATAAATCATAAATTTTAAATTCACCAATAAACAAGGAAAAATCTCAAGCAGGAAGCAAGTAGCCATCATAAGACCATAATTTCATGTAAGGGACAGAGGTAAGGTAAAGGGAAGGGTTGTAACTACACCACTGATTAGTAATTCTACGTGGTAAATTAACTTTTGAAATGGTAGGACGTGAATCTACGCCCCAGCCATTAAGGAATAGTTTAAACATCCACCGCTGGGCATTACACCCTTCACATTAGGAGCCACGCGTACACAGTAAAGATAACATCCAGTTCGCTGCGGGTTCAACTAAAATTTGGGTGGATTTAAATAAGAAGAAGGTTTTTGGGTTTAATATTGAAAATCATGACCGCAAGAAGGGAAATTGAACAGCCAGTGTTGTCAGCCATTCGCCCCCATTTCGGCAGTCCATTTGGCCTAAGGATACAAAGTCAACATTGACACACCAATCCTGAGGACCTGCCACGAAGGGGTAGCGAGGAGAGCCTGAGGGTCATAAATGTGTTGAAATATCATTTAAAGAAAGGGCAACAGAAAGGGTAATCACTCAGTGGAGATGACAAATGAAAAATACAGAAAAGACAGATCGAACTGCCAGATCGAAATTCCTCAACTGATCAAGAAATGAAAAAAAAGTGTCGGAATGAAAATTTTCTAGAACGACTACCATATCGGATGCCAGATCAACTGATCAAGGATAAAAAAAAATACCAGAACGAAATGCCAAGACAAAATGTCATTTTTAGAGTTTTAATTCCGTAATAAACAACAATATTATCTGTAAAACAAATGACAGAACGAATGCCAATAGGACGAGTTCGAAATTTGGATAATATTGGTAGAGGTAAAGTGTAGATCTCTGATGCCAGTGAATTCACCTCAACATGGCCCTCAAATATAAGAAATCAAAGAACCAACTAACAGTGCGTTCCCAAACTGCACAACTTCAATCCAAAATTTTAATGCTAAGAGGAAAAACTCTGGGAATGTGCAGCCCAAGCTGGAGGAAGTGGCTGCGATTGGTGTGCCTAAAATAAAATGGTGGCAGAGGTGAAAATTAATGTAAGGAATTTAGTATTGAAAGCTTGAAACTTCCATGGCTATTAATGGTAGCCCTCCGCTGGATAGTTGGCATGGCCTTCGCTGAGCAAAAACTGAACCCAATCTAAGAGTAACTTCTGGGTATAGGCTTAAACGCCAAGATAAAAAAAAAATCAAATTTCAGACGTTGGTTCGGGCAGGTTATAAGGAATTTTGGCAAAAAGAGAGATTAGTTGCCAGGTTGTTGCATTTAGTGCTAGTTCTCATCCTAAAGTCTACTACATTGCACCCAAAAACGTAGATAATTACCTCCACGGATACGCAGTGTTCAGAAGGTAAAATGCAGGAGTTTTTCCTAGTAAAATGCAGGAGGTAAAAGACAACAGTAAAAAAAAAAAATTATTATCTCGCAACCATCGGAAGTAAGTAACTCAATTAATAGAGGCATTATTGCCAGTTCTGATTATAACTGCAATAAGTAAATTTTATAGAGTAAAATCTCATTCATAAAGTTCATTACAATTTCCAAAGGAAACTTCATTACATAAAATTTCCCTGCTCAAATTTTGATCTTAAAATGCACAATAGCGAATCAGACCCTAAGGTGTTGCATACATGTAGACTTAGTCACATTCGACATATAACCTCGGGAATTTAATCAACATGCAACTCATTAACTCAATATGTTAATTTTGGTTTAGAAAACAAATCTAACATTCTAGAATTTGATTTAGGCATGTAAAAATTCAGTCTTAGTAATCAGACGTATGATTACAATCATAAGAATTTTCATACGCAAAATTTCGGAGACAGTTCAACATATAAATTTTAAAGCAAATCAACATGTTAGAGGGACGGGTTCCCTGCACAATGGAACCATTTACCACCACTAATATTACACCTACAAATCCTTGTGATACCTCCTACACAGTCTATCATTCAACCAAATAAAAACACACCTTTGCCTTGTCACTTCCTCCATGTGTCGTCCGTGCGCTCCGTGTCGCTCCTACTCGCTGACTGTCGAGACCTCACCGGTACCTCCCAGCCAATCACTACGGGTACTCTTCTTCCCCCTTAGCCCCCCAAGCCGCAAAGGGGCCACACAAAATCTAGATGGTAAGTCTAGCTTCCCAGCTTGCCTCGGAAGGGTGAGCTACCACTCCTCTACGAGCTGAGAAAACCCAACTCCTCACAAGTAATCAGTCAAGTTATAAATCTAGCAGTGTAACATTACGCTATCAATCGATCCCTTTCTTCCTCATCTTCCCTTTATTTTATAGAGTTGTCCAAACCTCACACTTTCACTAAATGACTTTTAAATTAATTTTTAATGAAAATATTCTAAATATTCTCCTTCGCACAAGTGTCGTCCATCCCCCTCTTTCCTCCAATAATTATTTTCTTTAAATTATTAAATGACTCATTTCCCTCACCCAGCTAGAGTTGCTCCTAAATTTCCTCCTAGTTGTTCCTAGATCCCCTTACATGTTTTAAATAATTTCCCTAAAAATGAAGTTGCTAAATTATCTCAAATTAGAAGGTTCTTAATTGCAGATTCCTTACTATGTTGACCTCACTTTTTACCATAAGTTCGCAAATTTCCTTTATTATGTTTCCTCCATTACTTAGTTTCCTAATTCTTATTATTCCCTTCTTTCCCCTTTTTATTAGAGCCAAAATGGCAGTTGTGCTAATTATTCTTTTCCATTTATTATTAATTTAAAATCTTTTTATACTTCCACAAGTTAATAATTTATTTCCTCTTTACAATTTAAAACCACAGATTTTAATTAAATTATTCCTCTCTTCATTTTACCCTCTAAATTTAAGAAGACTAAAACAATTACTTAAGTGGGTTTTAGTTTATATCTTTATTTTTATTTTTATAGAGTCTTTTTCTTAAGGCTAAACAAAATTTTACCCTAGAGAAGTTTTAGACTTAGGTTTAGATTCTAAACTGATCGACAATTATTTAGGGAAGACGTTTTAAGAATTTCTTAAGGTGTTAAATGTATTAGGGCCATCTAGGTTTTTTCCTTCCTCAACATCAATGCGACGTGCCCTTCAGGACGCACCACGTTCTCTAAGGGTGACACTCGCCCTGGTTGTTTCTTTTGCGCAACATGCCCTTCAGGATGCACCACATGCTCCAAGGGTGCCAGTCGCTAACTTATGTTTCTTTCACGTGACGTGCCCTTCAGGATGCACCACATGATCCAAGGGTGCCACTCGCCAACTTGACCGATTGGTAGACATCTATAACCCCTGGAGTCAACACTGCTCCAGGTGAACTTGTGGGAGACTAAGGGCTCTAAGGAATAAGACCCCCACCTTATTACATGCCCCTTAGAATCATCGTGAGTGACTGTCGCAGTCTACCCTCATGGCATCATGGATCCTCTCGAACTAAGTAATCATTAACCTACAGTTCGAGCCATGGCGGGAGTGCTAGTAGGCTGTGGTAGGGCTGTTGTCCACCCCTCTCCCTCAACCTCTCTTGAAATTGTGTGTGGCCCCTTTACTCCATATGTGAGTCTGGTCGGCAATCTATCATCAACTTGCATCATCAACAATCGTGTCATAACATGTCCACATCAATCATCAAATCAATGAAATATCACAGTAAATAAATCAACCCCAATAGGACACTCCCTGACTCAATCTAGAGTCCAAGGGGTTCCTTGATGCCTCTGCATCCTCAAGGTCCAAAACCCTGCACACTCAATAAAAATGAGTCAATAGCACCTATTTATGTCAAAGAAGTAAAACATCATTTCATCTATCATAACACATCATAATAAAGGATAAATGTTTTAATATCATAAAAGTCCAGATCACTTGCAAGCAAGTGTCCTCAAAGAATAAGTTTTCTCAGTGTGCCAGAGCGAGATGTTACATACACCCCCTCTTGGTCTAAACTTTGTCCCGAAGTTTCTCAGTATAGATGCCGAAATAAATGTATCATAGTATCATAAGTCTATCTATCAAACAAAAATGGACACTGTTGGTGCATATCATATGCGTCCTCCCAAGTCGCCAAGTGCGGACTATAATTGTCCCACTAGACCTTGACCTGATCTACTATTCGACGTCGTAACTTTCAAATGCGATGATCTAAGATGCGGACCGGCTCAGCCATGAGTACTCCCTTATCTGATACCTGCAAGGAAATCATGTCAATCACGTGTGTAGGATCACTAATATAATTTCTCAAAACAAATACATGAAAAACATCATGCATACACCTCAAAGAATCAGGCAAGGCTAGTCGATAGGCCACGGGCCCCTTTCTCTCTACAATCTCGAAAGGTCCCATGAACCTAGGAGAGAGTTTAGCTCCCTTTCCAAACTTGATCGAACTCTTATGTGGTTTAACCCGCAAGAAGACTCGATCGTCGACCTTGTAACTACGGTCGACTCGGTGGACATCGACATAACTCTTCTATCGATCCTGTGCTTCTTTAATCCTTTGTCTTATAGTTTGCATTTGCTCTTCCATTTCTTGAATCACTTCTGGTCCCACCAAGACCCTATCCTCAAACCGATCCCAACTCAATGGCGTCTGACATGGTCGCCCATAAAGAAACTCAAAAGGCGTCATCTTAATGGTGCTCTAGTAACTGTTGTTGTAAGTGAACTCTACTAGAGGCAAGAATTCCTCCCAACACTTTTGTTGGTCCATCACGTACATGCGCAACATGTCTTCCAAGGTTTGGTTTGTTCATTCTGTCTGTCTGTCAGTCTCTGGGTGATACGCAGTACTAAAGTTAAGTTGAGTTCCCAAGGCCTCTTGGAAACTCATCCAAAATCATCTAGTAAACATCGATCCTCGATCGGATATAATCCTCTTAGGCACACCATGCAACCTCACAATCTCACTGATGAAAACTCTAGCTATGTCAGGTGCCTGATACGTCATATGCATAGGAATAAAGTGAGCACTCTTCGTCAGAGTGTCTACTACTACAAAAATCGAGTTGTGTCTTCTTGTCGTCTGTGGCAATCCAATAATAAAATCCATCGAAATAACTTCCCATTTTGATTCTGAAATGGCATGTGGTTGAAGTAATCCTGCCCGGTGTTTATGTTCAGCCTTTACCTGCTGACACTCTAGACATCTAGCAACAAAGTTGACTATGTCAGCCTTCATTCCCTTCTAGAAGAATAAGGGCTTAAGGTCTGCCCTCATCTTTGTGACTCCTGGGTGAGCCATGTAAACTGCTCTATGAGCCTCGCTCATGATCAACATCCTCAACTCGTCATTTGGCGGTATGCAAATCTAACTTATAAACCTCAATAACCCATCGCTATCAAATGAAAATCCATCGTATCGTGGTACCATCATGGTGTTTTTCCCGATAAAACCCTCGACCTCTTTGTACCAATCATCATCATGCTGTAAAGTGAGAATCTTCTCACATAGATTTGTCTGAAGAGGCAACACTGAAAAAATGCGCGGCCTCCAACTTAAAGCATCCTCCACTCAGTTCACTGTTCCATTTATGTAGGTAATCTTGAAGTCATACTCGCTAAGAAACTCTGACCAACTTCGTTGTCATGCGTTCAGGTCGTTTTTCGTAAAAAAAAATTGCATTCCACAATGATCAGTCTTTAATTCAAATTTTTGTCCAACAAGGTAGTGTCTCTAAACCTTCAAGGCATATACAATGGCTAATAACTCCAAATCGTGTGTCGCGTAGTTCTCCTCATGCCTTCTCAATTTCCTCGAAAGGTAAGCAATCACTCGTCCGTCTTGCATCAAGACTCCGCCTGAACCTTCCTTGGATATGTTAGTGCATACCAAGAAGTGCGCATCCATGTCAAGGACCTTTAGTATCGGCGTTGTTGTCAACAACTCTTTAAGCCTCCGAAATGCTTCCGCGCATTTCTCCATCCAAACAAAATTCTTGTTTTTCTTCTGCAATTACGTGACCAGATTTTCTATCTTCAAAAACCGCTCGACAAACTGTCAATAGTATCCTATTAAACCCATAAAACTATGCACTTCTATGAAATTCATCGATGCAAGCCATTCCATAATAGACTCAACCTTTGTTGGATCCACAACGATACCTTTTCCAGAAATCACATGCCCTAAGTATTGAATCTTTGATTGATAAAAAGAGCATTTGGACAGTTTCCCATACAGTTTGTGCTCTCGCAGACACTATAGTACCAAGCACAAGTGCTCGTCATGATCCTCTGTCATCCGAGAGTAGATAAAAATATCGTCAATGAATACTTGGACAAACTTGTCCAAGTACTCACGGAACACACCGTTCATCAAACTCATAAATACTCTTGGGGCGTTTGTCAGCCCAAATGGAAAAACTGTAAACTCGTAATGTCCAAATCTCGTCTTAAAGGCGGTCTTAGGGACGTCATCCTCCTTGATCCACAACTGGTGATACCCTGATCGCAAATCGATCTTGGAGAACATCGTCGCTCCCTTCATTTGATCGAACATATCATCAATTCTTGGTAAGGGATACTTATTCTTGATCGTAGCCTTATTCAGTTGACGGTAGTCAATGCAAAGCCTCCACAATATGTCCTTCTTCTGAATGAAAATAACAGGTGCACCCCATGGTGACACACTAGGACGTATCAGTCCCAGGTCCAGCAACTCCTTCAATTTCATTTTTAACTCTTGCAACTCTGGGGTTGACATCCTATAAGGCATTCTTGCTATCAGTTCGGTCCCCGATTTCAATTCTATGGTAAACTCCAATTCCCTTTCCGGTGGCATCCCAGGTAAATCCTCTAGAAATACGTTGGCAAACTCTCTCACCACCAGAAGGTGTTCTAGACCTTCTTCTACTCCCTTCTCGTTTAGCGCAAGGATCGCATAAAGCTTGCACCCCTTGCGCATACTCCTCTGTAACTATAAGGAAGAGACAAACCTCAGGGAAACTCCCTGGTTCCGTCCTACAATCACGCGTCTCTGTCCCTCATCATCGGTCAAGCTCAACCATTTCATCTTACAGTTGAGTATTTCCTCATGCGATTCCAACCAATCCATACCAATCACAACGTCATAAGATCCTAAGATCATGATGTACAATTTGACCTCGTGAAAAACTCTCCCAGGTTAAGGGCACATCCCGTAACCTTTCCTCCAACCTTCTGTTTGGATCCCAAAGCCATCTCCACGAAGCTAAACTCATCCTGTTCGACTACCTTTACCTTAATCCCTTTTAGCGCTGCACCAGAAATGAAACTCTCAGTAGCACCTAGGTCTATCAAAATACTAAGGGTCTGGTCAGCAATAATACATGTAATCGCGAGCACAGTCGAATGGTGCTCTACCTGGCGGTTATTCACCGCTACATGAATCTGATGGGCCTTGCCCATATCTCCAACTATAGTGGGTCCGATTGATCCAGACACTCTGGTCCTCTCCACCGGACAATCGCGCTGGTAGTGTGTCTCCCCACATGTCCAACACCCCTTCTTCGGCCCAGTAGTCCTGGTACCCGAAGTAAAAGATGATGGCCCACTGGCTTGGAACCCAGGTCTGTTCTGCTGAAATGGCCTAAAATACTGCTGCTGTGGGCGACGTTGTTACTAATGCGGTGGTCCCCGATAAGGTGTCTGCTGCTGAGGCGGCGGTCGCTGGGGTGTAGTGAAAGTGGATCCCCTCTGGAAGCCACGATATCCCAGCATAGGTCTCACTAGTGTCTGATGCTGCGGTGTTCTAGATGAACCCTGCCCTGCTAGTCTCGTTGAAGTCTTGGTCTGAGCCCCACTGGTAATATCCTCCTCTACTATGAGGGCCTTCTAGACAGCATCGTGCAAGGTTTGAGGCATCACAATCCTAACCTTTGCACGAAATCTTCCATTAAGGCCAAACATGAATCGGTTGACCTTAAGTTTCTCTGTGTTAAGGTGCGGAGCATACCGGAGTAGCTCCATAAAATGTCCCTCGTACTAGGGCATCGTATGACCTCCCTATCGTAATGCATGGAACTCATTGAGCTGACGCTCAATGAATTCCTATGAAATATACCTCTCTCGGAACCATTCCTCGAATAGTTCCCATGACACGTCTTCAACAACCATGTTCAGCTACGCCAGGAGCGTCTTCCACCATAGAAGAGATCTCCCCTTCAGTTGAAAGACCACCATGCAGACCTTCAGGTTGGAGGTATAATCGTGAAGAGAAAAGCACATCGCCATATTCTCCAACCATGCCTCGACGGCGTCACCATCCGGGGCACCAAAGAACTTGGGAAATTTAACCTTCTCGAGTTCACAGTGAATGCTACCTGTAATGGCCGGTGCACGCAACAGAACCTCAGCAGGTGTCAGTGACCTGGCCTCGTCTCTTTCCAATCGGTTGATAAGTTCCTCGGACATGCGCTGAAAAGACCTCATCATCCCTACCATGTCTCCCACTGCTATCTTCTCATGTCCAAGAACCTACTCCCCTTCCTGAGGGTTAGACCCCTCAGGCGTGGATGTTATTGGAGGCGTCACACCTCCTCCCCTAGCACCCCTTCGTCTTCCTCCGCGACGTCCTCTAACCATGATTACCTGCACGCACACAATCAACTCGATTAGCAATAGTATAATCAAATCAAATCATGTAATGAAAGCCGTAGCGAATCCCAAGTCATGGGTCAAACCAGCTCTGATACCATATGTGACGGCCTCCTCGTTACAACGACAGACCTCTTATAACAAGTGATTTTTTTTTTTTTTAAAGTGTGTGCACGCGTGTACAAGGGAAACAAACACATTAGACTCTACGTCGCCACCCAACGAATAACAAGACACAACAACGATGAACACAACAAGACGACATAGGGCACACAACAAGTAACTGTAAGCATTAAACAACAATCAATCGACCATAAAAAGACTGACTTCCCTCCTATACTACCCTGTAATGGTTAGGACCTCCAAGACACATAAGAAACGCTCAGGCCCAGGTTCCCATCGATTTTAACCATTTAAGGTCTCCGGGCTGGCGACTTTTCTGAGGAACGTGGAGGTGTCTACATCCCGCCAAACTCAACAAACCAGGTCTACTAAGCTGAGGACTCTCATACTAGAAACTCAACAATAATACACAGGTATCTATAACCTTTACCGTACGCAACAATCATGTCAAGTTTACATGACCATGTGTAACCCTTACTATAATAAACACAAACATCCTCGACAGGTAGCACGAACGGGGATGACTTCGTCAACATCCCATAACCATATCACTTAAGCAAGAAGTCGAAGGATGACAGAGTAAGCTAGATTATATATGTTGAACGATTCCTTACAACAACTCCAATAAACAATACCTCCTAAGATTCTGAACAATTACCACTAGAATTTAAGTTAGGCAGTATCCCCAATATTAAAACAATAACCCATTGTTTAAGCAAACCCATTGATATTAGACGATAGCATTAAATCAATACTTCATCCATAATAAAGCATTCTTCAACTATATTAGAACAATATCCAAATGTATTAAAAACATTACTCATTGTATAAGAGCCATATCCAGGTTACATTGCAACAAGCCCAAATTATTTAAGCAAAACCAATTGATATTATAACGATAGCATTGAATCAATACTTAATTCATATTAAAACATTCTTCAACTTATTTTAGAACGAAATCCAAAATGAATTAAAAACATAACTCAACCATACATTGGATTTTTATTTTTTTTTCAAATTTAAAAAGAGTCACATCTAAATTACGAACCAAAGTGGATCTATAGGGAACTAAATGTCCAATTTCTAACTATCTCAAAAGCAAACAAATTACAAAATGGATTGAAGGGAGATCGGATTGGTCAAAAGGGTCAAGGAGCAGTGGAAGCATGGGTCAAATTCAAATACAAAGAAATCAAACATTTTATAACTGCAGCATTACCAATGGCGTTACAATAACATTCACATTCAACAGAATATATAAAATATCAATCCTCTGTGGGAGGAAAAAAATAGAACTACTCCCTTTTAATCACAGAAAACGAGACAACTCTATACAACCAATCAACTTCAACTAGCAATAAAACACTATATCACTATCAACCGAGCATTTCTTCAACAGTCATCATCATGACCAAGTGTTATATTCATTCATGTTTCATTATAATAATTAATTATATCCACAACGAATAAAAGAATCTCAACTACAAGTAATGGAATGAGTTACACTTAATCTACAACCATAAGAATTGATACGGTGGTAACTAATCACTTAATAATAAGATTAATGCAGAAAATGATACGACATTCATTAAAGGAATAACCATATATATATATATATATATATATATATATATATATAATTTTTATTTATCAATGAAAGGAAGAGATTCCACAGGGTGAGTTCTAGAACCCGAAATGGGTTGACTGATCTATGCTATTGACTAGCTCTCTTTATTTCAATGGATAAATCATAAATTTTAAATTCACCAATAAACAAGGAAAAATATCAAGCAGGAAGCAAGTAGCCATCATAAGACCAGAATTTAATGTAAGGGAGAGAGGTAAGGTAAAGGAAAGGGTTGTAACTACACCACTGATCGTAATTCTGCGTGGTAAATTAACCTTTGAAATGTAAGGACATGAATCTATGCCCCAACCATTAAGGAATAGTTTAAACATCCACCGTTGGGCGTTACACCCTTCACATCGGGAGCCACGCGTACACAGTAAAGATAACATCTGGTTCGCTGCAGGTTCAACTAAAATTTGGGTGGATTTAAATAAGAAGCAGGTTTCTAGGTTTAATCCTGAAAATCGTGACCATAAGAAGGGAAATCAAACAGCCAGGGTTGTCAGCCATTCGCCCCCATTTCGGCGGTCCATCCGTCTTAAGGATACGCAGTCAACATTGACACACCAATCCTGAGGAACTTCCACGAAGGGGTAGCAAGGAGAGCCTGAGGGTCATAACTGTGCTAAAATATCATTTAAACAAAGGGAAATAGAAAGGGTAATCACCCGATGGAGATGACAAACAAAAAATACAGAAAAGACAGATCGAACTGCCAGATCAAAATTCCTCAACTGATCAAGAAATGAAAAAAAAATGTCGGAACAAAAATTTTCCAGAACAACTGCCAGATCAACTGATCAAGGATAAAAAAAAAATACCAGAATGAAATGCCAAGACGAAATGTCATTTTTAGAGTTTTAATTCCATAATAAACAGTAGTAGTATCTGTAAAACAAATGACAGAACGAATGCCAACAGGATGAGTTTGAAATTTGGCTAAGATTGGCAAAGGTAAAGTGTAGATCTCTGATGCTAGTGAATTCGCCTCTACAAGGCCCTGAAATATAAGCAATCAAAGCACCAACTAACAGTGCATGCCCAGACTGCACAACTTCAATCCAAAATTTTAATGCTAAGAGGAAAAACTCTGGGAATGTGTAGCCCAAGATGGAGGAAGTGGCTGTGATTGGTGTGCCTAAAATAAAATGGTGGCAGAGGTGAAAATTAAGGTAAGGAATTCAGTATTGAAAGCTTGCAACTGCCATGGCTATTAATGGTAGCGCTCCGCTGGATAGTTGGCGTGGCCTTCGCCGAGCAAAAATCGAACCCAATCTAAGAGTAACTTCTCGGTACAGGCTTAAATGCCAAGATAAAAAAAAATCAAATTTCAGACGTTGGTTCAGACAGGTTATAAGGAATTTTGGAAAAAAGAGAGATCAGTCGTGAGGTTGTTTCATTCAGTGTTGGTTCTCATCCCAAACACTACTACATTGAACCCAAAAACGTATAGAATTACCCCCACGGATACACAGTGTTCAGAAGGTAAAATTAAGGAGTGTTTCCTGGTAAAATGCAGGAGGTAAAAGACAGCAGTAAAAAAATTTTTTATTATCTCGCAACCATCGGAAGAAAGTAACTCAATTAACAGAGGCATTATTGCCAGTTCTGATTATAACTGCAATAAGTAAATTTTAGAGCGTAAAATCTCATTCATAAAGTTCATTACAATTTCCAAATGAAACTTCATTACATAAAATTTCACTGCTCAAATTTTGAACTTAAAATGCACAACAACGAATTGGACCCTAAGGCGTTGCATACATGTAGACTTAGTCACATTCGACATATAACCTCGGGAATTTAATCAACATGCAACTCATTAAATCAATATGTTAATTTCAGTTTAGAAAACAAATCTAACATTCCAGAATTTGATTTAGGCATGTAAAAATTCAGTCTTAGCAATCAGACGTATGATTACAATCATAAGAATTTTCAGACGCAAAATTTTGAAGACAGTTCAACATATAAATTTTAAATAAAATCAACATGTTAGAGGGATGGGTTCCCTCCACAATGGAACCATTTACCACCACTAATATTACACCTACAGATCCATGTCATACCTCCTACACAGTCTATCATTCAACCAAATAAAAACATACATTTTCCTTGTCGCTTCCTCCGTGTGTCGTCCACGCGCTCTATGCTGCTCCCGCTCGCCAACCATCGATACTTCACCGGTACCTCCCAGCCAATCGCTAGGGGTACTCTTCTTCCCCCGTAGCCACCCGAGCCGTAAAGGGGCCACACAAAATCCAGATGGTAAGTCTAGCTTCCCAACTCGCCTCGCAAGGGTGAGCTACCACTCCTCTACAAGCTGAGAAAACCCAACTCCTCACAAGTAATCAGTCAAGTCGTAAACTCGGTAGCGTAACATTACACTATGAATCGCTCCCTTTCTTCCTCATCTTCCCTTTCTTTTATAGAGTTGTCCAAACCTCACAATTTCCCTAAATCACTTTTAAATTAAGTTTTAATAAAAATATTCTAAATATTCTCCTTCGCACAAGTGTCGTCCATCCCCCTGTTTCCTCCAAAATTTATTTTCTTTAAATTATTAAATGACTCATTTCCCTCACCCACCTAGAGTTGCTCCTAAATTTCCTCCTAGGTGTTCCTAGATCCCCTTACATGTTTTAAATAATTTCCCTAAAAATGAAGTTGCTAAATTAGCTCAAATTAGAAGGTTCTTAATTGCAGATTCCTTGCTATGTTGACCTCGGTTTTTACCATAAGTTCCCAACTTTCCTTTATTATGTTTCCTCCATTACTTAGTTTCCTAATTCTTATTATTCCCTTCTTTCCCCTTTTTATTAGAGCCAAAATTCCAGTTGCGCTATTTACTCTTTTCCCTTTATTATTAATTTAAAATCTTTTTATACTTCCACAAGTTAATAATTTATTTCCTCTTTACAATTTAAAACCACGAATTTTAATTAAATTATTTCTCTCTTCATTTTACCCCCTAAATTTAAGAAGACTAAAACTATTACTTAAGTGGGTTTTAGTTTATATCTTTATTTTTATTTTTATAGAGCCTTTTTCTTAAGGATAAACAAAATTTTACCCTAGAGAAGTTTTAGACTTAGGTTTAGATTCTAAACTGGGAAAAAATTATTTAGGGAAGCCATTTTAAGAATTTCTTAAGGTGTTAAATGTTTTAGGGCCATCTAGGTTTGTTCCTTCCTCAACATCAATGTGACATTCCCTTCAGGACGCACCACGTGCTCCAAGGGTGCCACTTTCCCCAGTTGTTTCTTTTGCGGGACGTTCCCTTCAGGATGCACCACATGCTCCAAGGGTGCCACTCGCTAACATCTATTTCTTTCATGTGACGTGCCCTTCAGGATGCACCACGTGCTCCAAGGGTGTCACTCGCCAACTTGACTGATTAGTAGACATATATAACCCCTGGAGTCAACACTCCACCAGGTGAACTTGTGGGAGACTAAGGGCTCTAAGGAATAAGGCCCTCACCTTATTGTGCGCCCCTTACAATCATCGTGAGAGACTATCGCAGTCTGCCCTGACAGCATCGTGGATCCTCTCGAACTAGGTAATCATTAACCTAGAGTTCGAGCCACAGTAGGAGTGCTAGTATACTGTGGCAGTGTTGTTGTCCACCCCTCTCCCTCAACCTCTCTGGAAATCATGTGTGTCCCCTTTACTCCATATGTGAGTCTGGTCGGCAAGCTATCGTCAGCCTGCATCATCAACAATCGTGTCAGAACATGTCCACATCCATCATCAAATCAATGAAATATCACAGTAAATAAATTAACCCCAATAGCACACTCCCTAACTCAATCTAGAGTCCAAGGGGTTCCATTGATGCCTCTGCATCCTCAAGGTCCAAAACCCTGCACATTCAATAAAACTAAGTCAATAGCACCTGTCTATGTCAAAGAATTAAAACATCATGTCATCTATCATAACGCATCATAATCAAGGATAAATGTTTTAGTATCATAAAAGTCCAGATCACTTGCGAGCAAGTGTCCTCAAAGAATAAGTTTTCTCAGTGCGCCAGAGTGGGATGTTACACTAGTGTCTACATCAATAATACATAATTTTTTCCCCTAATTGAAGTTCCATAGGATTTACAATGTAATTCCTCAATAGTTAAGTTGTTTAAGCGTATGGAAAAGTCTACTCAAAGAAGATCACGTTGTCCACAACTTAGTCCACATGTGCATGACAATGTGATGCTAATTTAGCAAATTATAACTTGTCATTGGCTGCATTAGGTAGTGACTCATTAGGAATTAAATAAGTAGTATGCTTAGTCTTTCATTGCAAGGGAAAACCTTAAGCCTTGTCAAGAACATCCTAATATTTATGTATTAGATTCTATAGGGATGTAAGGAACTATTGTATTGTAGTATCTGGTTTGATCATATGCACCACACATAAATGGAGGAATTTCTTGTGAAATACCTTCTTAACCATTACACGACCAGTTAGAAGCTATGAGACTACATCAATAGCAAGTTTAAATGTGTGAATCCATTT
>ML781431.1:565296-584951 GCA_009831015.1 Picea engelmannii | reverse complement strand
TATTTAAAAAAGTTAAAATAGCAACAATAACTATAAGCAAAAGTAGGTGAAAGAAAAACTAAATTGCATGTGTTATAATAGCTAGAAATAAACTGTAATAGTGATTAACATGATAGCATATAAATCGTATCTGTGTAAAAAAAATATAACTTTTATTCTTTCTAATTTCAGAAATAAAATTAGAAACAAATACCATTTAAAATGCTAAGAAATGGGTTATCTGTTTAAGGAACTAAAATGCATAGCAGAGGCTGGTTAAACTAATCATATATGCAGGTTAGTTGAGGAATGAGTTAATATAGATGGCGTTAAAAAAATGTTCATGGGTAATATTTAAACTGTTAAAAAACCTAAATTCAATAATTGTTAAAAAAACCTAAATTAATTAAGAAGCAACGACAGGCGGTTACACTACCACAGACACAAATTAAAATAATTAGAAAAAAATAAAGTGTCTGTTAACCCAAAATACAACGAGTCTAACTACTATCTAGATGGATAAACACCAAAGCCAGCATGTTAAAACTAATAAGAAAAACAACACGGGTGTGTTAACTACTAACTACTAAATATGTATGTTAAGCTACGGTAATGAAAACTTAAATTTAATAAACATGGCAGACACCGGGAGCCATAAGATTGAGAGAAGGGAAGAGAATATAGAGCCACACATACCTATACCAAAGATTTGGTTCATTGACGAATGAGGGTTTCAAAGGGCTCGTTAAGAATGCCTTCTACTATCGAGTTTTTCCAACCAGGTGGTTTGAATTTAAAAAGAGCAAAGCCTAACATGAAATATTTTTAATTAAATATACTCTATGCATGAGATTTGGGTTACCGAGCACTGAACATGAAATAATTTTAATTAACTTGATAGAATTAAATCAAGGCTATGCATGAGATTTGGGATATGCAAGATCCAAACATGAAATAATTTCAATTAAATTAATAGGAAGAAAGCAAGGTTATACATGAGATTAGACATATAAAAACCTAGGTCTTCTAAAAAGAACACAGGGAAGCAGAAATAAAAGTAAAATGTATCATTCAGAGAGCAGTGATAGTCGATAAGATCAACTGACCTTGAAGTTGTTTTCTCAAGTGGATGATTCGATGTAGCCTCTTCACACATGAGAAAAACTAAATCGATATCTACAGTAATAAAAACTTAAAAAAACTACGGTAATAAAAACTTAAAATAGTCCAAACTGATTCGATGCAGCTACGGTAATAAAAACTTAAAACAGTCCAAACATACATTTAAAACAAATATTTTAAACATAGATCGATTGTTTAGAAACTTACCTGTTGCAAACGCAACGACGACCCCGACACTCATGACCTCTCGATGACCCCTGTGCTCACGACCTCCTGGCGACCTCAGATGCACTCACGTCCATTGTGCTCACGACCTCCCGGCGACCTCCTCACACAACAGCTCACGACAATGAATACACATAGAAAACGACAACACATAGCATTATACGACAACAATTTTTTGTAAAACATTCCAATATCGATATGTGGTTAATATATAAACAATCTTTCGGCTGAAAGATAGTTCGGCCGAATAAATATTCGGTCGAAAGATAGTTTGGCCGAACTATTTTTCAACCGAAATATAGTTCGGCCAAACAATTGTTCGGCCAAAAACAGATTGCCGAAAAGAAAATATCCGGCCGACCACATTTGTACACGCAAATCGAGGGGGCAGTTATTACACCGTTCGATTTGACGTTTATTTTTTTGGCCGAAAACAATATCTTTTGGCCGAAAAAGATTATTAGTTCGGCCAAAAAAATGTTTTTCGGAATTTTGGAGACCTGATTGTCAGGAAAGTGTAACCCACCTTCGTGATTTCACCCTTAATTTCTTCAAAATAGGGGAAATTTTCTAAAATTGGGGCATGCTTAGAAGGTTTTTAAAGCCTTTATTTAAATTCGACTCTATCAGTTGATATTGCATCCTTTTTTTTCTTTTTTTCTAGTGGAATCGACAATTGGGTTGGGCTCGTACTCGCAGGACATGGGTTGATTACGACCACTACCACTATAACCTCCAGGTGTTCTACGGTTCCCACTATGCAACATACAAGATAAGGCAGGGGTTTCAAACTTGTAACCTCACATAACAAACTTCCTTCACATTTCCGATATTTCCAATTGCTCTTCACCCCCGAGGGAAATGTAAATACAATTTTATTGCACTTATGAGTTTCTAATTTGATAATGAAATAACTAAATATATTTACATATTGGACATTTTAATCAAATTGTAATGGTGAAGGACAATTACCAATGACTCATCCATGTTGGCTATTTACATATTAAATTGTCATTAAATTGATGATATAAATATACATATCATGGTTTGTGTTAGGTAAATATACACATCAAGATTAAATTGTCATTAAATAAAGATTATATGTAAATATATCATCATGATGTGATGTCAAGATTTCATATTAATGGAAAAATATATACAAAAAATGGAAAAAAATATTTTTAAACTTGGTAAAGAATATGGAATATACTTTTGAATCTTCATGGTTATGTAAATTATATATATATATATAATTGTTGTGAATTGGTGCATTGAATATATTTGGGTAAATATTATCTCTAGGGTGGTGAATATATTATTCTGGTGCTACTGCATGAATATTTATTGGGTCTAAGGTGAATCTCATTAGCGGTAAATCTAATTTATAGTAATTTTGTTAGTGACTATTCAAACCCTTTCTTGAATGAGGTGCACAAGTTTCTTATTTATTTATTTTTCTTTTCAATATGAGTAATTCACCATTGATGCCTACATATAATAGAGGAATTCCAAACAAAGTAACCATATATAGTTTGCATGAACCTATAGAATCAGTAGAAAAATGTTTGCATGAATCTATAGAATCAAGAAAAAAAACGTAGAGAAGAGAAAGAAGCCAAACTCCAAAGTGAATTAGTAGCAATTATTTGAAGTAAGTTACTAGCAATGCTTGATAATAAATGTATATCCTTGAAAGATAATATTTAGAGATAGATGGACATTAAACTTCTAGGGTTTTAGACTTAGGTACACAATATGGTGGATAGATTACAAGAAATAGAAAAAAACAACCAAGAACAAAAACAATCAATGAAGGAAGAAGAGGTGGATGGAAATAGAAATATTAGGGACAAAATTAAAGACTTAGAAGACACTTGATAATTAAAAATTTCGCCCTAAATAGCTTGGAACACAAATTGGGTATAAAACCTATCAAAGAGGAAATCAATAAGCTCATAGAGTTAGAACTTAAGCGTAACAAAATAGCCTTAAACTCATAATTTTTGGTATAAAAAAGAAAAAAGATGAGGACACATTAGCAATAGTCAAGGAAGAATTAAAAAATAAATCAAAAATTGGAACAATTGGCCTTATAGAAGAAAAACGGTTGGGAAAAACAATTTAAAATAAATATAGGTTGATTTGGGTTATGATAAGCTCTAATTCCCAAAAATATGACATACTTGGTAAATTTGTGAGCTAAAAAGGGTTTGGAATATTTATAGATGAAGACCTCATTCCAGAAGATCAAGCTAAATTAAGGAAGGAGGTTCAAAAGGTAAAGGAAGCTAGAAATGAAGGAAAATGGGGAATAATTAGGAACCAAAAAACTATTATTAGGTATAGAGATCAAAAGGAAAAAAATAAATAGAAATTTGGGACACTCTGGATCCTCTTTTGGAACTGTCATGGTTTTCCATGGATTGAAATGCCTATACTGTTGTAGGAGCATCGCCCACAAGCTCAAGTGGAGCACAGTTGGATACACACCAGCACACATTTTGAAGATATTTTGAATTTCAAAAGGATGGCACATTAATGTAATATCTGGAGAGATGTAAGTACTCTTAAATGTTTTGGGGATTGTAACAAATATTTTCATCATTTCTCTCGTCCATTGGTTGTAGATAATTAATGTCATGAATGTAAAGTAGATGTAGTATTTAATTTAATTAGATAACTTGAGGTTGTAGGAGGGAAAACTCAAGAAATGTCCCTCGTATGTATTGTACTGTATTGTATCTTTATTCTCAATTGCAAGAGTGGAGTTGTAGATCAGGAGAGCAGAGGAGAACATAGACTATAGAATTTGTATAAGAAGATAGTTGTTTCTATAGAACCCATGTACAGAAGCACTTGAGTTAATATGAGAATGTTCTGACTCAATTTCATGGCATTGTTATGAATATTGTTTGCATCTATTGAATGGTATGTTTACAGTTTGCTTGTATGCTCTGTTATGCATTTGTTTCAATGCTTTGTGTGTTTTCATGTTGAATGTATGAAGTCTGTAAGAGGGAGAATATGAGTTTCAATTTTTTCTCATCCTAATAATTCTTGCAAGGAGTGTAGTGAAGGTCTGTAGGGAGTGCATTGACAAGATTCTGAGTTTTATCTTAGAAATCTTAGGAGGGATACCGTTGTTCTCATACCAGCAGAAGTGCAAGTATAGCATAGAGTCGTGCAAGGTGTGCACATTCTAGGTTGAAGTCATAGAATCTTTCCAACCGGGTGAGTGTTTAAAGAACTATTGTTGCAAGGAGTGCGCAGAGTTGGAAGGTTTCAAATAATATGAAATTATCGTGAAGGTCGCAAGGAGGGTGAGCAAGAATCCATTAGAATCTTTGAGTTTGCAGTAGATTCGAGCTCAAGACGGATAGAGACTTGGAAAGTTCAAAGGAAGGACAAGGGTCAAAGTTAGCTCGCAGAACCCAAGCTCAGAAGGAAAGACACCAAGTTATTTGGCCAGGAGTCTTTGAGAACTTGAATGGACATTTGAGTTTCTTAGAGGGAGAAGTGCCATTTTTCCATGGATCGTTGGATCTAGTAGATCAAAAGAGAGGATAATGTCGAGTTTCCTTCAGCACTCAAAATATCGAGAGGATTGGAAGTAATTAGATATGGATCAATGAGAGTCATTGATTGGAGATTTGAGTTTTGACAATTCGGAAGTTGAAAGCATGGAGGAATCTGTTTATGGAATCCCCAATATGCAAAGTCTCGACACGATCTGGATCATCAAATTTTGGGAGAATGTTGATCTTTGTAAGAGGAGTCATGAGTTCAAACTTTGATAAAAGGAGAAGAGTCACATTGTGAACTCACGATTCACGAAATCGTGACACGCTCGGAATTAAGACCCAAGAATTGACTGCAGGTCATATGGTTAAGGCATAAGGGAGGAGATGAAGACCCGCTATCCCTTTTCGGGGTTTTTGGAATTGAAGGAGTCGGGGAGACTCACAATCGAAATTGTGAAGTCGCAAAATCTTAAACACCTTTTCAGGTTAAGCCAGTGGTCACGCCGGGTGATCACATGGAGTATGGGTTCACACCTAGTGCTTGTTCGCACAGGCATAACTTCTGAGACAAACCTGTGGTATTATATGTATTGAAGGTTCCAGTGGGAGATAAAGATCCATTCCGGATCAAGGATATAGAAAGATACAAAGACCGGGAAGTCAAGAATAACCTGCTGAGGTAGGGGTGTTGCATCAGGTGGTATCAGAGCCTACAATCATTGTTTTTTGTAAGCCATAGAAGACAAGAGGACATTTTTTATTTGAATTCTGCATGGAACAGATTGAAATATTGTCATCGAGAAGAAGTCAAGAAAGACCCATGTTCAATCTAGTCGTGGCAAGGGAAATGAGAGAACTTTGTGCTTGACTAGATGCTATGGAGACAGCACAAAGATGAACACCTGATACTGGAGATATCAGTGAGGCAGAAATCGAAAACAAGGCCGGAGCCGAAGAAGAAGTTGTAGCTTAAGATGTTGTAGAAGAACGTCTCAATGAGTGAAAATGGACATCTCAATGTATGAAGGAAACTTAGACGTTGAGGAGTTGCTAGATCAGTTTAGAGCTCTGGATAAACAATTTGACTATGAGGATATTGAAGAAGATAAGAAAGTAAAGTACATAGTCACTAGACTGAAAGGGCATGCAACAGTGTGGTGGGATGAACTACAGGATGACAGGCATTACAAAGGAAAACAAAGAATCAAAATCTAGGCTAAGATGGTACAAAAGATGAAATCCAAGTTTATACCTAGAGATTACCAAATTAATCTATTTCAAAGAATGAAAAATTTGAGACAGAAAGGGATGACAGTGAAGGAATACACTGAATAATTTTACAGACTCAACATTAGAGCTAGTCATCACAAGAGTGATGATGAAAAAAATTCCAGATACATGAATGGCTTGAGATATGAAATTCAAGATCATATGAGCATGGTGACAATCAGAAATGTGGAAGATTCTTATCAAATTGATTCAAAGGTAGAAGTGAAATTGGCCCGAAAGCAAGCTCAAAGGGGAAGAGGTAGAAGTCAAAGTAGAGGCAAAGAAATTGCCTAGGAAAGAGTACAGAAGCCCAAGGATGAACAAAAGAAACCTCATAACCACATATAAAGGGGAGGAATCTCACAAGGAGGATAGTATGTCGATAGGAACACTTTTCCTTGAGCCAGAGGAAGAGGAAGAGGCAGAGGAGGTGAAATAAAGTGGTTTTTCTGTGGAAAGATTAGACATAAATATTTTGAATGTCACAATAGAAAAAGGGATGGAGGAGGCGAAGCTCACATTTCAGAATCTCAAAGGCAAAATGTTGAGGAATAAGATGCAGAAGGTGGAACATCCTTAATGATGAGGAAAATTCTCTTGAAGCTAGAGAAAGAGATGGAGAATCCAGTCCAAAGGAACAATTTCTTCATAATTGCTTGCCAAAACAAGGAGAGGGTATGCAAGGTAATTGTTGACAGCGGAAGCACAGATAATATAGTATCCACAGAAATGGTGGAAAAGATGGAATTGGAGACAATTTCACATCTGAGCCCATACAAGGTTTCGTGGTTGCAAAAAAGACATCAGGTAATAGTCACTAAATGATGTTTAGTTGAATTTAAGACAGGGGGATATAGAGATGAGATCTTATGTGATGTTATTCCCATGGATGTATATCATATTTTGTTGGGGATGTCGTGGAAATATGATAGGAATATTATTAATGATGGAAGAAAGAACACATACACCTTCGAGAAGAATGGTAGGATGCATATGTTGTTGCCAATTGAAGACAAGAAGGTGAAAGAAGAAACAAACAATACTATACTTCTCATGAGTGAGAAGGAACTTCTAGATGAAGTCAAGAAAAATGAAGAAATGCAGTTTGCATTGGTGAGAAAACCTAGAGTCATTTTGATGAGTACCTCAATAGATGATCTACCTGAGGAGATTTAGGAAATGATGGAGAATTTCATTGATATAGTGGTTGACGATTTACCTTGTTCGTTTTCGCCCATCAGAAGTAGAAGCCATGAAATTAACCATATACCAAGAGAGACTTTACCAAACAAAGCAACTTACCATTTGATGCCGTAGGAGAATGAAGAAGTTAAGAAGCAAGTCTAGAATTTGATGGAAAAAGGGTTGATCAGAAAAATCTTGAGTTCATGTGTTGTGCCAACAATGTTAATTCCAAAGAAGGATGGTGAATGGAGAATTTGCATAGACTCAAGGGCTATAAACAAAATCACCATTAGGTATAGATTTCCTTTACCCAGGATGGATGACTTGATGGATTGCATGAGTGGAGCAAAGATTTTTTCAAAAATTGATTTGAAAAGAGGATACCATCAAATTAGAATGAGGGAAGGTGATGAATGGAAGAAAACATTCAATATGAATGAAGGGTTGTATGAATGTCTTGTCATGTCATTTGGTTTGAAGAATGTGCCAAGTACTTTCTTGAGATTGAAGAATGAAGTCTTGAAAGATTTCATTGGAAAGTTTGTAATTGTGTATCTGGATGATATATTGATCTTCAGTAAGACTGAGGAATAACAATTGAGACATTTAACTCTAGTGATGAGAAGGTTACAACAAAAGAAGTTTCTGATAAAGCTGAAGAAGTCATCTTTCATGAAGATGGAACTCATTTATTTGTGGTTCATTATCTCTTCGAATGAGTTGAAGATGGGTCCTGAGAAGGTAAAATCAATCAAAGAGTGGTCATTGCCAAGGAATATCTTTGAAGTCAAAAACTTCCATGGATTAGTCAGATTTACAGGAAGTTCATCAGAAATTTTAGTGGAATTTCTACACCAATGATGGACATAGTCAAGAAAAGACATAAATATTTTCATTAGATAGAGGAAGCGGAGAAACATTTCAAGTTGTTAAAGGAGAATGTAATTGGACAAGTAGTTCTGGTTCTACCATATTTCAGTAAGACATTTCAAGTGAGATGTGATGCAAGTGGATTTGCGATTGGAGCAGTCTTAAGTCAAGACAATAGACCAATTGCATACTTCAATGAGAATCTGAATGATGCCAAGAAGAATTATTTCATGTATGATAAAGAGTTTTATGTAGTCATACAAGCATTGAAGAAATGGATGCAGTACCTGGTTCCCAAAGAGTTTGTTTTGTATAGCAACAACCAAGCCTTACAGTTTATAACTAGATAGGAGAAATTGAACCAGAAACATGCAAAATGGGTTGAATTTATGCAGAAATTTACTTTTGTTATAAAGCACATTTCTGGAAATGCTAACAAGGTTGTTTATGCATTGAGCACGAAATGTTTGATTCTGCAGGAGTTTCATGTGAAAACCTTAGATTTTGATAGCCTTAAGGACATGTACATAAATGATTCATATTTCAAGGACACTTATGAAGCATGTGAGAATCCTGTTTTAAGGGACAAAAGCCAATGGATTGAATATTTGATCCAGGATGGATTACTATTCAAAGGAAATCAGTTGTGTATCTCGAAGAGTTCTATGAGAGAAAACTTTTGAAGGAAAATCATAGTGGAGGATTGGCTAGAAATTTCGTACATGCCAAGACATTTGCACGAATGAATAGTTTGTATTATTGGCCAGGGATGAAGACAAATGTCAAGAAATTTTTCAACAGATGTAGAATTTGCCAACACACAAAGGGGAAAATAAAGAATATAGTATTGTATCAACTATTTCTAGTACCAGAGAGGCCATGGGATGCAGTAAGCATAGATTTTTTTTTAGGAATATCGATGACACATAGACGTTGTGATTCCACTCGTGGTAGTGGACAGATTCTAAAAAATGGAAGATTTTGTTCCATGTCAGAAAACTAGTGATGCAACACATATTGCAAACATGTTTTTCAAAGAAGTTGTTCGACTTCATGGTTTACCCAAGAGTATAATTTCAGACAGAGACACCAAATTTGTTGGTCATTTATGGAGGAAACTATGGAAAAAAAGTTGGGGAAGAATCTATCTTTTAGCTCAACATATCACCCTCAGATGGATGGACAGACTGAGGTAGTAAATCGAATTTTGGGAGACTTCTTGAGGAGTTTGGTAGTTGAACATTATAGTCAGTGGGATCAGATTCTTCCGCAAGTGGAATTTTCATATAATGACTCACCTAACTGAAGTACGAGGCAGAGCCCATTTTAGATAATGTATGAAATGTAGAAAAGAGGAGTATTTGAGTTGAGAGACTTAGAGAAGAGTGAGTTTAGAAGTGTTGGAGAGGAATATTTTGTAGCAGAGATGAAAGAGCTCCATAGGAATATTAAAGAGAGGTTGCAAAATTCCAATCGGGAATACAAGTGCTGAGCAGATTAGCACCGAAGAGAGCTTCAATTCAAAGTGGGAGATATATTCTTAGCACATCTAAGAAAATAAACATTCCCAAGGGGAGAATATAATAATCTGAAGATGAAAAAGATAGGGTCATGTAAGATCTTGAGAAAATTTGAGGCAAATTCTTATGAGATAGAATTGCCAGACGATGTGGGCATATCACCCATATTAGACATAGAAGATTTGTATCCTTACAAAGTAGATGAAGCAAATGGGGAAGAGAATAAATAGGAAGTTTAGTGGGTCAAACAGATGCCTGTAGTTGAAAAATCGCAGATGGAGAAGATCATTGATAAAAGAGTTGGTAAGAAGACCCGAAGGAGGACATATTTTTAATATTTGATAAAGTGGAAGGGACACCCGTCTGAAGATTCCAATTGGGAAAGCGAAGCAAATATCCAGAAACATGGAAAGACAATGCAGGGGCTCATGGAAAGGATTACATGAATTTTTCAGCCGAAGGAGTATGATTCAGGAGAATCTCCCACAAGCGCAAGTGGAGGACAGTTGTATATGTACCAGTGCACATTTTGAAGATATTTTGAATTTCAAAAGGATGGCACATTAATGTAATATCTGGAGAGATGTAAGTTCTCTTAAATGTTTTGGGGATTGTAAAGGAGATCTTGAGCATTGATCTCATCTTTCAATTGTAGAAAATTAATGTCATGGATGTAAATTAGATGTAGGATTTAATTTGATTAGATAGCTTGAGGTTGTAGGAGGGAAAACTCAAGAAATATCCCTCATATGTATTGTATTGTGTTGTATCTTTATTCTCAATTGTAAGAGTAGAGTTGTAGAGTAGGAGAGCAGAGGAGAAAAAAGACTGTAGAAGTTGTATAAGAAGATAGTTGTTTCTATAGAACCCATGTACATAAGCACTTGAGTTAATATGAGAATGTTTTGACTCAATTCATGGCGTTGTTATGAATATTGTTTGAATCTATTGAATGGTATGTTTATAGTTTTCTTATATGCTCTATTATGCATTTGTTTCAATGCTTTATGTGTATGATTTCATGTTGAATGTATGAAGTCTGTAAGAGGGAGAATATGAGTTTCAATTATTTCTCGTCCTCAGAATTCCTGCAAGGAGTGAAATGAAGGTCTGCAAGGAGTGTGTTGACAAGATTCTGAGTTTTATCTCAGAAAGTTGAGGAGGGATACCATTGTTCTCATACCAGCAGAAGTTCAAGTATAGAACAAAGTTGTGCAAGGTGTGCATGGGCTAGGTTGAAGTATTATACTCTTTCCAACTGGGTGAGTGGTTGAAGAACTGTTGTTGCAAGGAGTGCATAGAGTTGGAAGGTTTCAGATAATCTAAAATTATCGTGAAGGCCACAAGGAGGGAATGCAAGAATTCCTTAGAATCTTTGATTTTGCAGCAGATTCAAGCTCAAGAGAGATAGAGACTTGGAAAGTTCAAAGGAAGGACGAGGGTCAAAGTTACCTCATAGAACCCAAGCTCCAAAGGAGAGATGCCAAGTTATTTGGCCATGAGTATTTGAGAAATTGAATGGACGGTTGAGTTTCTCAGAGGGAGAAGCGCCACTTTTTTGTGGATCGTTGGATCTAGTAGATCAACAGAGAGGATAAGGTTGAATGTTCTTCAACACTCGCAAGCTCGGGAGGATTGGTAGTCGTTAGATCTGGATCAATGAGAGTCGTTGATTCGATATTAGAGTTTTGACAATTCAGAAGTCGGAATCATGGAGGAAGTTGTTTTGGGAATCTTCGATACGTGAAGTCCTAGCATAATCTAGATCATCAGATATTGGGAGATTCAGGACCATTGATCTCTGGAAGAGGATTCACGAGTTTGGACTTTGGGAAATGGAGAAGAGTCTTATCGTGAACTCATGAGTTGTGAAATCCCAATGCACTCAGAAGCAAGGCCCAAGACTTTACTGGAGGTCATATGGTTAAGGCACCAGAGAGGAGTTGAATACTCGCTATCCCTTTTTGGGGTTTCAGGAATCAAAGGAGTCGGGGAGACTCACAATAGAAATCTCAAAGTCGTGAAATCTGAAACACCTTTTCGGGTTAAGCCAATGGTCACATCAGGTGATCACGTGGACTAGGGGTTCGTTCCTAGTGCTTGTTCACGTGGGCATAACTTCTGATACAGACCTGTGGTATTATATGTATTGAAGGTTCCAGTGGGAGCTAAAGAGCCATTCTGGCTCAGGGATATAGAAAAATCCAAAGACCGAGAGGTCAAGAAGAACCTGTTGAGGTAGGGGTTTTGTGTCATATACTAAGATGGATCTTGAGTGACATTAACATTATTCTCTTGGTTGAAACATCAAATAATTAAGAATGTAAGGTCCCTAATATATAAGGATTTGTTTTGTGGTCCACATGGAACAAGAAGTATTCTCATAGAGGGATTGGAGGCATAGCATGTTACATAAAAATGAACATCTCTCCTTATATCCATATTCATAAGAAATATCCTTTCAATCAATACATATGGATGGAGATTTATGATATTAAAGATGCAAAGTTTTATATAGATATATGTTATTTCACACCTATTAACTCTACTTTTATACAAAAATAATCTAGTTAAGAATTGTCCCTACAAAAGCTTAGAGAAATATATCTATAATATTGAAATGAAGGTAGTATCCTCCCATTAGGAGAATTTAATGCTATAATTGCAACCAATCAAGCTATTATTTTAAGCAATGACTCCAACCCTAATCATCTTTGGTTAGATGAGGACCTTGTCTTAGCTAATAATTACAAAATAAACTATAAAGACCTGATGGAGATTTTTTTTGGTATTCAGTTAATCAAGATCTGTAGTTCTCAATATTTAATAATTTGCAATGATCGGTCTAAAGAACTGACCAAATTCTAATACAATGTCATGTATCCATGGGATGGGTAGTAGTGTTGTTGATTATGTAATATCGGATATCCCCATATACAACCTGTTATCCCCGATTTCTAGGGATAACTAGGAGATCATGTCTTGAGGCCCACGGGTCCTAGACATGGAGTACTGAGAGCAGGATTGACCTAAGCATGGCCTTGGAGGTCCCATCTTTCTTCTCCTTCATCAGACTTGTCTTGTCAACATCAGCAGCATCCATCACCTTTGGCTTGGACTTGTATCAGAGAAGACTCTTGCTCCATGAGGTAATTGGTCCAAGTATCATGGTATGTGTCATTTTTTATCATTATAACCTTTAGATATATGCATATTACTCCTTTTGTTTCTGACAACTACTTGGATTTTACATTGACCCACTTGACCATGGTTGGGAGGATTGATAGAGTGCCCTAGCAAGCTTGTACCCATAGGTTTTGGTTTGCCACTGGGGTATTTTTGAAGAGCCATCGTCCGCTCCCATCATATCATCAGTTTTACATCTTATTTCCCACTCATCTGCCCCATTCCCCTAGTCTAAGCATTAGGATGATCTGTTTGTGGGGTTACACCTTATCTCGTGGGAAGAAGGAGCTAAAGGCCCAGAAGGTAAAAGCAACTGGTAAAAGATAAAAGCCACAAAAATGAAACCTAGAGATGCCTTGCCCATGGATCCCCGAGAAGGCAATAAAAAGCCTCTCAACAAGAAAGAAAAGGGACCCAAATAAAAATAACAAAAATAACACCTAGCCAAGAGGATAGGGAGTATCATCACGAGCCAACCTATTATGTTCATGGGTACCTCGTAGTATGACATTGCCATTATCTGGTTGCCACACCAGGGCAGTGACCTTTGGTTGCATGGCCAAGGGAGAGCAAGTCTCATCACGAGCCAGCCTTATCATCTCTATGAAAGTGATTGTGGGTAACACTGTTAGCTCTGGTCACCACACCAAGGTAGTGTCCTCCAGTTAGACCTTGAAATAAATAAGAAAAAGCAATAAAGAAAAGAAAGAATAAAGGCAATAAAGGGCTTAGAAAGAATTGCATCCATGATGGGTACAACTCGCCTTCTACAAAGGCACCTACAGATAACATCGTACATCCCTGTCTTTCAATCTACCCATATGTTTGGACATCCTTTGACCACATCACCTCATGTTACATGGCTTGGATGATATCCTTTGGAGACTTTCCTTTTCTTATGGATGCTGGCTCAATAGGGTATTTTGTCTTTTTCTTTGGCTTTGTATTGTAGGTCATTGTAATGTCTTTGAGATATTGAATGATATATTAGGGGTTTTATGCATATATTTGATCAAATTAATTATGAAACATGATTGACATTGCTATGGTACCTATGACTAATAAGCCCATGGAGGGTGAAGTCTTTGATGTGAAGGACCATGCCCAATGGACAGGTACCAGTTGGATCGGTACACATGGGGAGATTATTAGCTCAGACCTCCATGGGGATGAAGAGCCCATCAGATGGTTTTTGGGACCCCATCAGGGGCAGAAACAAGACAATGATTGGTCGAGCTCTTGCACATGAGAAGAAGAAGGACGTTTCATCCAGGACACTTTGGCTGAGCCCAGCCCAGGGGGGTTGACCCTTCTCAGATGGAGTGTTTCCCTTTGATGACTATGACATCATCCAGGAGGCCTTGACGTCACCTTGAGCGTGTGGCAATTTGACAGGATGACTAGCACGTGTGGCAGCTTGGAGGAGCCTAGGAAGGGCTAACGTGTGACTTCTGGATGTCGGACTAGCCCAAAAAGGGCCTAACGTCTCCCTCAGAGGGGATTAATGTCTCACCTTTTGCTCATTTAAGACTTTTACTTAGCATTTAATGTAAAAACATTATGATTTTGGTTTGTATCCTTGTCAGCTATTTTTAATGACCTAATTTTAATTATAGGTCATGATACACTATATATTGAGGATGTTTTTCCCTCATTTGAATATAACACACAACTCACTCTCTTGCGAGGTCTGATTTTTGCACCCTACTTGGGTATTTGGTCTTTTAAAGTGAGGCGCACTTGTTGATGGAAGGATTTTCTTGGCATGTTTGGAATTTCTCTTGAAGGAAGGTTTACAACTAAGGTTTGCATATGCTTTTCATCATGATATGTAAGTGTTTTTCTTGCAAAACTTCCTAATTGAATGGTTGTAGGTTTATAGTCTTGCATTTACATGTAAATTTGTTGATTTTAAAACCCTAGGTGACAAGCACACAAGTAGGTCTTTGTCTCATGTCCCCTTAGAGAGAATTTTCCAGCCATTGAAGAAGGAATAAAGAGCCTAGCCTTTGCTACACTCTTCTAACTTCTTCCCTTAAGCTTCCTTTGATTTTTAAAGGTTAAAAAGAAGGTGACGTCCCAGGCCTAAGTTATCTACACCTAGGGCCATCCATCTTCTAGGGTTTTTGTGATAGACCCTTGCTATTGCAACACTCTCCATCACCTGATCCTCTTGTTTTAACTCTTCTCATATGCTAGTCATTTTGCCAAGTTTGACCTAAAGAAGGAGGAAAGAGCATGAGGCGTTGCTTAAGCAACATCGGAGTGAGCCTCTTTCCCCTAGGGTTTTGATTCTAGAGCCATGCCATTGCAGAACTCTAGAACCCTTCCCTCTTGTCTTTAGCCTATTACTCCTTCAACCTTGTGTCCTCTCCTTGAAAGACTCCATCTACCCTTAGGCACTGATCTTAGACACACAACATTGAAGTGATAGTGCTCAAACCAACTCTCAAAACTTTAAATTTTGAAACCCTAACTAACTAGCTAACCCTAACTAGGCTAACATCACACTTGGTTATTCCATATTGACGCAACATCTTTGAATAATAAGAAATAATATGATGATTGGAAGCATTTATTGAGTAAAAGTTTGATTAGATACATTGTTGATTACATCATCTCGATAGTTATTGATGAAATAATACTTATGCATTGCTATATTGATAAAACGTTGATTTCATTGATACCTATTGTTTCATTGCTTATATATTGATGTCATATAGTTACATGAAGTACTAACCCATTGATATTTAGCCTGCATACATATTATCTCATTATTGTCTTGTTCTAGGCAGGTGTTCTCTTTTGGGCATACATTTCTTTATTGGTTGATTAGCCGGATTATCTGACCATTGGTGGTAACGTGTGAGGAGGAAAATTTTCCTTGATCTTTATACTTTGGCCTCTTCAAAACCCTAGGTTTCTGGGGATGTCTCCCATGGGTTAACCTCATTAAATAGAAAGAACCTCCCCATTGAGGTGACATTGGGTGGGGAAGGTTCTTGTTACGCCAGTTTGGCCTCAATCCTCTAGCCATTTGACCTAGCTACAAACTGTGCGATAACACAACCAAATAACAAACTTTGATCATAGATCTCTAACCCTAGCACTTAAATTTTCCATGCACAAAATATCTCTATAGGAGCACTCTCATAGCCAAAGGCACTTACTTATTTACAACAAAAAAGTTTGATCTCTTCTTAAAAGAATTAAGAAATTCTTTAAAACTCATATTATATCAAAACAATATTGAAGTTGACTATCATAATTTTATATCAACCCTCTCTACCTCAATTAACAATTTCTCAATTGAAGTGTTACATAAAAATAAAAATAGTAGAACTAACCTTTGGTATGATAATGAATGTAAAATTGCTAGAAAATCCATTAGGGATGCTTCCAATCCATCTTTAAAATATGATAAGATAAATAGATACAAAACCTTAATTAAACAGGGAAAAAAGAATATATACATGGAAAGAAAGAGAAGCTTTTTCACCTATTTAAGATAGATCCTAAGAAATTCTGGAGGCAAACTCTAATTCGTAAAACTAAAGAAAATAATAAGATTCCCTTGAAGGACTAGAATTTCTACCTTAAAAATATGTATGAATCCCCTAACATCATGGAAAACATGCCAAACATTTGTACAAAGGATGAAGTGTTTTCTATAGAAGACATTAAGTTTGGGGTTAATCAGATCTCAAAAGGAAAATCTAAGGACATTGAAGGGTACCAAGCTGAAATATTAAAAATTGGAGGACCTATCATAATCCATCACATACATAAGCTCTTCAATTTATCTATCTAGGAAGGCTTCCCAAAGCATTGGGATCAAAGCCTCATTGTACCTATTTTTAAAATTGGGGATAAAAGAAAACCCTCTAATTATAAGACCATTCTGATTAGCCCCATTTTAGCTAAGATATATGGAAGTATTTTGGAAAAGAAGATGAACACATGTCTAGAAATCCATGGAAAAAGAGTTAGATGATAGGTTGGGTTTAGAGTCTACCATTCCATTGTGTACCACCTTGTTACATTTAGGATTATTGCAGAGGAGTTTCGTAATGATAAAATCAATCTCAATTGTTGTCTCATTGTTTTTAGAAACTTTTTTGACATTGTTCCTAGGACCAATCTCGGGAATAGGTTGGCGGATCTTAAAGTCCCTTTCAAGTTAAGAGATGTTGTAGTAAGGCTATATGAGAAAGTCATTGCCAAGTTTAAGAACACTAAGGGATGGTCATAAGAAATTAACTATAATATGTGAGTCAAGCAAGGTTGTCCCCTATCCCCTACCCTTTTCAACATCTATATTGATAATTTAGAAGATTTTTTGGAGGATGTATGCTATGTTGTCCCAACTCTCGCTAGTATAGTCATCATTTTCCTTCTTTATGTTGATGACATTTTTCTTATGGCGAAGAGTCCCTATGCCCTAGTTAAGTAACTTATAACCCTAAAGGACTTATTTTATAACATGGACATGGGTGTGAACACTTACAAAACAAAGGTTATGATAATTAAATAAAAAATGATCACCTACTATACTTTTGTTTATGGAAACAATACCTTGGAGGAAGTGTGATCTCGATTATTTTTGGCACAAAATGAGAGCAGAGATATAATGAATAAATGCACAGAGATATCACATATATTCAATAATATAACATAAATGTATCATAGATGCAACCATAAACATAGATATACAGTAATACACGATTTCTATTAATGAAATAAATGTACAGAGACTGTAAAAATATAGAGTAAAAGACTCGCTAGAATGGTCTCTGAGAAGAGATGTGATGGCTACTCGCATTCGCAAGAAGATGATTACAATGAGGCTCTGAATGCCTTTTTACAATAAATAGGAATGCCAAAAACCCTAGACATCCAAAAAACTAGCCCTAGGAGATGAAGCACCAAAATTCATGTGGGCCCCATTTGGGTAAGTTAGTACATCAACTTCTCGGGGTCGTAACTTTTGCATACGATCTCTGGCTTAGGCGCATGATAGCCTGTTGGAAAAGTATCATCAAGGATATTCATTTTGGGGGATCAATCATTGCTTTGGCTTTCATTGAGAAGCCCGATCCTAAAAAACCTTCATTTAGGCCCTCAAAATGGCCCCAGAAGTTAAAAACTGCTAAAAATAGTGAATTACCAAAATTGCCAGAAAACTATTTTGAGCCAGTTGGAAAAGGTGGGTGGCCACCAATATCCACCTGGATCAAAGTGCCTTCATACAAGTATCTTGGAATCGATATCCACCACAAGATCAATTGGAACTATAGCATTGAAAAAAGGGTAAATGGAGGGTGGAAATCTTATTATGGGCTCGAAAAAAAATGTAAATCAATAGACCTTTGGATTTGGGATTGAAAAAAACTCCTCTTTCACACTCTCGTGACTCCAGTTATCTTATATGGATGTGAAGTTTTGGGTTTGATTATTTCTAGAGAATCTGAGAGAAAGATAAAATAGATCCAAAAGAATTTTATAACTTATAATCTCAAAATTAAGGGAAATACACCCTATCCTATCCTCCTCATAGAAGCAATCATTTCCTCCATTGAGAGAATTTCTATGATTAGATATCTAACATACAAGAACAAGATAAACAACATGGATGAAAAGAGGCTCCCCAAAAATTGCTTCAAACTCTATCCAAAACCACCAACATCTCAAGCCATGATGTAATATAGATGTCAAATCTTGGCTAAATCATTGGGCAATACAAGAAGAATTCATCATGCAAAATATTGATATACAAATATTATCTCTTGTAAATTTAAGGAGAATATGTCATGTGATAAAGAATTAGTGGATAAAAGGAAATTAAGATACTACAAGGAAGTGGTCAACCCTAATTTAGAAGATCAAAATTACCTCTCACATTTGAAAAGCGCAAAGAATAAAATCAATATTGCTAATATAAGAACAAACTCCCGTGAGCTACATACTGAAATTGGGCATGGGATGACTCCCAAAACACCATGGGATGATAGAATTTGTCACCTTTGTGACACTAAGCAGATAGAAGTTCGTATCGTCCTGAGTCATAAAAAATATGGTGATCTTGGAATGCTTCTCTCAAATATTTTTGAACATAGAAATACAATTTTTTAAAAATTAAAATAATCTCTTACATTCTTTATGGTCGAGATGGATCTCAATAAACTTTAATAATAATCATCATAATCATATATATATATAAATATGAAATAAATCTAGAATGATAATACATCTTTATCATATATTATAAAATTATATAAATAAAATAAATATTATTCTAAAAATAAATGATTATCATAAATAAAATTATATATAACTTGCAAGAAATACAATTGATTTCAATGAACTTTCAATTCCATATTACAATTATATATAATCATATATATTAACCATAACTAAATCCAATTGATTCAATAATCTTTCAATTGATTTCAATGAACTTTCAATTCCATATTACAATTATATATAATCATATATATTAACCATAACTAAATCAAATTGATTCAATAATCTTTCAATTTCATATTGCAATTATATATAACTTGGGACAATTGACCTAAATCCAATTGATATCAATAATCTTTCAATTTCATATTACAATCGATTATAAAAAATTAGTATCATTATCCAAAAAAAAAAATAATAATTCTATGATAATTATATATAACTTAGGACAATTGACCCAGCTAAATCCAATTGATATCAATAATCTTTCAATTTCATATTACAATCAATTATAAAAAATTAGTATCATTACCCA